>JACSZP010023576.1:0-10851 GCA_016161895.1 Pinna nobilis
AATCGAACCCCGGACCCCTCGGCTCGAAGTCGAACACGCTAACAACTCGCCCACGGAGGCCCCGGAGTGGTAAGCAATTCCTGCTCTACGCGTGGCACCTGTCGTGTTACACATTGTCGAATACACGAATAAGTCAAAACCGGCGACGGCAACCAGGCAGAAAAAAGGCAGAAAGCGGGAATTGGGACCAGGCATGCGACAAGGGGAGCACATTCTTCATCATCTGTTTAAACTGGTTAACCGCACCCACCAACCAGGCCACGACGGCACGCCGTGTCACACATCAAAAACGGAAACAAGCCACAACCGTCGATGACAATAAAAAGGAAAAAAGGGTTGATCGGGATCAGGCATCCGACTAGGAGAACATATCCCTTATCATCTGTCCCACAGATTTACCATACCGGTCCACAAGACCACGGCGGCGACCACAATACCCTCGAAGAGACGACTCCAATCTAACCATAGGGAACCCTTGGTTAAGTAGCCTCTTTGTCAGCAACTCTGTATCAAGGAAATCCAACCGCAAACACATGCTCTGGAATATCTTATCAATTGAGAAACACATACTTAATAGGCAGGTGCTGCTGGAATATTGCCAAACAAAAATGGAAAGTTCACAATAGAGAAGTTTATTTTTTGTCGCAAAGTCTCGTCCCCAGCCGCCCCCACCGTCAATCTCTAGGTGCAAGTCGAGACACGACGCAGACTCAGCAGTTTCCGCAGTGTCCCTCACCCAAGCCCATTTGGATAGATGCGATCAACGTATTCACCAAACCAAACGTGAAGTTAAAGGACCGGGCTAAGTTCTTTTCATTGTTCTGTAAAACCCGTGTATGACGTCAGCAAGAAGAGGAGCAGAATTTGTGCCCGTCGGAATTCCCACGGTCTGTTGAAAAAAACCCGCCCACCAACACAACAAATATATTGTTAATCAAAAACTCAATCATTCTGATGATGTCATTTTCAGAGAACTTTTTGTTAGAACCAGAGTGGTTTTCCACAAAGTAAGGCTTATCCTTGCCTAGAACGAGATATTTGTATCTCTGTTCGCCATTCTTAGCAACACAATGATGAATTAATTCTTTTAATTTTTCTTTGAGATTAGAATTGGGAATAGTGGTATAAAGAGTTGAAAAATCAAATGTTTTTATGTTCTTTCATGAAGAGAGGGATCTAAATTGTATGTTCTCCAAAAGCTCTTAAGAATTTTTAAGAATCCACACCGCCCTTTGAGTAGCAAGTATCACAATAATTTTGAAGCCGATCCTTAATTGCTGACAAAATAGACGTTAACAGCTTGGAAAGAGGTTTTGTGGAGCATTTGGCAGAACCTGTAATGTACCGTTGTTTGTAAGAACACTTGTGAACTTGGAAATCCAGTGAAGTAACGGGAGATCTAGTTCCTCATCTTTCGTTGGAATGCCAAAGGAAAATAAAACAGATCTGTGATTTGTAAGATTTCCTGTATCGTAAGTGAAGTAGGTGTATATTTTTGGTTGCCAATCGCATTTCCTAATTAAGCCGGCTATGTAATGTGATCTGCATATAAAAACTATATTATTGGGGGCTTTGTCTGCAGGAACAACAACATATTTGTCATGAAGGTAAGACAAGTGTTCAGCAACATTGTTGTCTCTGAAAATCGATGTTGCATGTGTTCTCATTGACCTCTGAGGTTTCTATTTCTAATTTGTATCAAAGACCTCACTGACTTCACCCATTCCGAAAGAGTATTCACGTTCTTTTTTTCGCGTTTTGCCCATTTTCAGGCGTATTCCTCGACAGAATCACTAAAAACTTTAGAATTGTGTTTCCAATTTATGGATTTAGGCTCACAATATTTCGGTCATTTGGCTAACATATACCTTAGATATATGTTTTAAACAATGTTTGAATCAACGGTTATAACATGGCCAGCAGGACTTTACACGAATGGGGAATTAGAAGATTTGGAGTCAGGAGGTTTTGACTTGTAGTCATCAATGTCGAGATTCTGCAACACATCTCAATTGAAAATAGTTGCAATAGGTCTGGTATAGGTATATGAAATGATAAGAACTGACTGGTCTTTAAAATTCGGTGGGATTTTAGATTTGACTGATTTTTTATGAAGGATGTTACTTAGGTGAATAGCATCAAGTCCTTTATTGGAAAACGGAAGTCTGACAAACGATCGTTTTTCTGGTACTACATTTCCGACGGTAGCATGCAAGAAAAGCCTGTGGTAACCAATATCTAAGATAATTGCCGATAACTTTTAATGGTTTGTATTGTAGTCTGTGAAAATGTTCTCAAGGCAATAGTTATATATGGAGTGTAATTTAGTAAGAGGGAGTGAAAAGGCTTCGTGCGGATGCGATGAATACCTAACGGTTTTTGTATGAACGGTAGAAGGTCATTAAATAAAACATCATGAAATTTGGGTAACGTGTAATGACGACGACCGTGACTCCGCCTGCGTCGCGGAGAAATGTTGAAAAAATTCATCACATTCACAGAGCTACAAGACGGGTTAGAAAGAATACATATACCAACAACTTTGTCGTTACAACCATTATGGTGTTGTAATTCCAAGTTCTCTGACCTAGTAGTCCTCTTTTTGTCTAAGGAGAGGTGTTGTCAGGTTAGGATTTTTAGTCCAATGGTATATTTTCTCGATGATTCGGACTCGCATTGAAAATATGGAATGAACGGGCTGGTTGAAATGGTGATATATTATTTCGTTAGCATTATTATTGATGGCTGATCGATTACCATAATTAGTTGCTAATTCCACCCTTCGCCTCACTTCAATCCGTAGAATATGTTGCTTGATTTGAAATTCAGGTCATCATGTCTCCTAGTATAATATGATTTTTTGTTAAATCACTGATAAACTGAGGGTCTGTTATTAGAATATTGCATGTTTGACAATTTTTGGTTGTGCATTTTGTTGTAATACAGTGTTGTTCAGAGTCTTTGTAATCCGAAATACCTTGCAATTGAATAGAACACTGTCTAATTGATGAATCTGTATTTCTATCTTCAAAATGATGATCTGACTGATGAACATCCGGGAATTTGGTCGCGTCAGGAATTATAGGGACACCTGCCATAACTGACGACGCGGTGTCCATAGTGTCGTCAGGTTCGGACCTTTTTATACTGGGCGATGTCCGGCCAATATTCTCTTTGATCTACGTTTCATGCATGCAAATGCTTCTGGGCTGATGATGCCGAGAAGGGGACAAAATGTCCACCAGCAGGGACACCGACACAGTGGTAATAAAAGGGGTAAAGTAGAAGATACCAAGGGACATTCCAAATTCAAAAAATCGACGACAGACAAAACCGTGGCCAAAACAAATTGTCGAATACACGAATAAGTTACAACCGGCGACGGCAACAAACCAGAAAAGGGAAATCGTGACCAGGCATGCTACAAAGGGGAACACATCTTCCATCATCTGTTTATACTAGTTAACCGCACCCACCAACTGGCCACGACGGCACGCCGTGTCACACATCAAATACGGGAGCAAGTCACAACCGGTGATGGTCATAAAAAAGGAAAAAGGGTTGATCGGGATCAGGCATGTGGCAAGGGGAACTTATCCCTTATCATCTGTCCCACAGATTTACCATAACGGTCCACAAGACCACGGCGGCGACCACAAAACCCTCGAAGAGATGACTCCAATCTAACCATAACAAACCCATTTTGATCTTGACCAAGGGACTTTGAACATCTGTTTTGTTTTAAATTACATTAATATCTAGTGAACATATGAATCTATCCAAACAATTTGTTGAAAATCCAGTTTGTTTGAAATCAGAAAGTTGAAAATTATTTAAAAGGAGGGGGTTAACGATACAGATAACACCATGGACAATACAGTGGAGAGCAAATATCAGTTAGACCTAAAATTAGAGTAACATTTACGAAACTTTAACCGGAGGCTAGTTCGGGTGCTCCGGAAGGTTAAAGCAAATTCTTCTCCTACGTCGTTGTTACCCTTGTTTTAAATCCGGAAATAAGACTTATACATTAGTATTCGGTGATTGTGAGAAAAGGACCGGATTAAGCGAGAGGCCATATTTTCCCGAAATTGAGAGGGATCGACTCCAACCAGAAGTAGTGTTTGCATTTGTTTCATCGTATATTTCGACAAAAAATAAATTCCAAAGTATGGTGTATTACTCTCTTATACCTGATCGCGGACTCGCTCAATGACTAAGTGTTGGTGGTACTACCTTTATGTCCATACAATAACATTATGTGGGGTAACAGCGATGACAAAAGCTATTTTAGTGCCTTGTATTTTCGGTTTATCGCAACCGAATTTTTCAAATCTTAAGCAAAAAATATGTACTGATACTCAGTGTTTACTGGAGCACAGCAAACCCCAGAGTACCTACATTTACTCCGAAATACATTGGTAAGTAACTTGGACAAAGTATAATTCATTGAGGTTCAGATCAATTGAATATATATACATGTATATAAAACTTCTGGGAACTGGGGAGCATAAAAAAATGTTTGTGATATGCAGTGTGTGTGTGTGTGTGTGTGTGTGTGTGTGTGTTTTCATGCTGTGTTTGCTTTTGTTCCCTAAAAGTATTGCACAGGTATTACTTTTAGTTTGTTTTTATTGATGCCAAAAAAAGACAACAGTACAAACAGCAATCGATGCAAGACTTGTAAAACCAAAATAGAGGATAACAAACTGCACCAAAAACCTGGATGAGTTCGGGTGCTGTGGCAGGGTAAGAAAACCCTACTCCGAATCTCCCTGCTCTGAATATGGCTACATAAAAATGGAAAGTTCTTATTAGGGAAATTAAATGTCACCTCTATATCAAAAAAATTATTCCCAACCGTCCATCCTTATCAATCTCTATGTGTGGGTCAAGGCATGAAGCAAATCTGTCAGTTTACGTAGTATCCCTAATTCGAAGTTCATTTGGATAGATAAAATTAACCTAGTCACCAAATAAAGAATTATTTAATAAAAGAACATCATCTATATAGCTGAACGTGAAGTTACAGAATCGGGCTAAGATCTTGTAATTGTTTTTAAGTCCCTGTATGAAGCCAGCCTTATACGAATAAAGACAAATTTCAGCAAGTAGGAGAGCACGGTAAGTACTGATGGGGTGCCGACAGTCTGTTGAAAACACCTCTCATCGAATACAACAACTTTGTTATCAATAAATAAAAAGGCATTCTGATAATGTCACTATAATATAACTGTTTATTAGAATCAGAGTTATTTTAAACAAAATATGTTTTACCCCTTCCTAGGATGATATATTTATATCTACATTTGTCATGCAGTCTTTGAAATAAATAACGCTGAACTAATTCTTTCAATTTCTCCCTTTGCTTAGAATGGGGAATGGTTTAATAAAGAGTAGAAAAGTGAGGTATTGTTATGCTCTTAATAATAGTGCGGACCCTAAATATTACTTCCTCCAGAGTATTTCTAGTGTCACAGTAGCTACCTTTGGACAGGTTATTTGGAGCATTTTGCTGACCCAGCAATGTACCGTTGTTTGTATGCACACTTGTGCATTTTTGGAAATTAGAACAAAAACATACTACCTCCGCAATGTGCAGTTGTACAGATAAGGAAAAATGACTCTCGAAATAAACATTTTTTATTCAATGTTCGGTTTCCGAAAATAGTCAAGCGAATGTAAACAATCTACTTCCTGGCCCATTTGTATTTATGAATTTGTTTACATCACCATTACGTAGTTAGGTTAAGTGTTTACAACATTATGTCCTTGACGTGTTACAAAATTTAAACTCATAATCAACATGCAACTTGGCAGCAGTGACGACAAAGTTACAATTTAGTTCCTGGTTATTTCACGTAAATAACCTAATGCCAACTAGTTCAATTATATTCCATTTAATGTGATATATAAGAAAATTTATAGTATCTATATTTGTTCTAATTACATTTTGAAATACATTAATAGATAACTGAATACCCATCGTTCAGAGAAAAAGAAAAGTAACATCAAGGAGTTCAATATGGTGTAGTTATTTAAGAAGTCTCTTAGTTCTAGCATGAGGTAAAAAAAAATCTTAAATTTCAACTGATAGTAAATAACAGATTGTGGCTCGATGGAAATTTTCTTGTTTTCGTTAGTAACTTCCCTTGCACATGTAGGAATATTTCCAAGCACAACATAGTGCATAAAATTATTTGACCTAACTGCATGTCGGCTCGCAAATGTCCTACCAGGTAGTAATATTGTCGGGCTGCCGTTGATAAATATTTGTTACTCGATTGAGCAACTACAATTTCTAAGTCATAGAGCATATTCGTGAACAACACAAACAAATGGGTCTGGTAAACGTACACTAAGCGTGCGTTGCGCGATTAGAATTTTGAAAGATCTGCGAAAAAAGCTACTTTGATCAAATCAAATAAATGATCAGGGTAAATAAACAGTTTCAAAAACTTTGCTTCAGAAAGTCTCCATGGTCATATGTGTTTCGAGATACTGAACCAAAATAAGGCACAAGTAGTAAATTTAAAATAAATTTGAATCCCTAAATATAGATTTCCTTTTTTAAAGCAAGGTTAAATGGAAAAACAGAGAGATTTAAATGTAATGCTTTCAAAGCATTTAAAAGTATATCAAAATAAAAAAGAAGATAAAATTGATGCTGATAACAAAGATAACGAAAGATGACATCAAGGTGGGTTTTTTTTCATTGTGTTTCCTGTCACCTGTCCTTGTATAAATCTAGATCATATACTATTTTGAATAACGTGTACTGGTGTGAATGTCATATCCTGATATAAATAATGGTGCAGTTCGGTACAAGTGCTTTTTGTCTATATGTATGCATGTATGCCTATATGTATGTTTACATGTCTGCCCGTCCGTCCGACCGTCTGTTTGTCTGTCTGTCTGTCTATCTATCTATCTGTCTATCTGTCTGTCTGTCTGTCTGTCTGTCTTTCTATCTATCTATCTATCTATCTATCAGACTATATTTCACGAATCCGTCTAGTCCAAAATTCCTGCACTTGACTATAATTGTACAAGCCATTACAAGAATAAATATGCCGCATTTTTTTTTTTTTTTTTTTTTTTGTAGTTAACAGAGTAACTATTTTAACTTTCAGTTTTCTTCTCTTTAACTGTGTAGTGTAAGAGAGATAACTCTAACTATAAATTCAACCAAAGCATAAACGCTGTTCAGTAATTTCATACAAAAAATGAGATTACGTTAGTGACTCGGCACTGCAGAAGTACAAAACTGATAATAAAACATCATCTTAGCAATTAAGATAATGAACAAACAATATATTTTTTCATTTTCATTTATTTGGAAGCAGAAATTTCTAAATAAAATGAATTGAGGGCGCAGATAAATTTATATCCGATCAAGGCAAGTCCCTTAAAAGACAAGTACAGCAAGTGCATATTAAAACAACGAAAATTTGTATTAAGCAAAAACCTCGCTAACATTCGATGCTTCTCTTCACTACTTCTAGATCTGCATATACATTGTATTTTGTAAACTTTTTAAAGGCTTGATACATAATGGGAGGGATATTCCGGATTTTAAGGATATTGTACGTAATAACACCTGTTCTTCTCCGTTTTAGCGACACATCCGGTGTAATGTTTTGTTAAAGACAGGGAATATAGAAAAATGATGAATTTCTTTCTGATGATTTAATTATCCGTATTTCTTCAATTGTTGAATCAGTCACGTTTATTTTGAAATAGTTGTAAGTCTAGTTAAAGTATAACATTTAGCCGATAAATTCTGTAAATCTAAACACACTATCACGGTGGCTGGTGCAAATCAATATGTTTGCTATGCACATGAGTGAAAACTATTGACTCCCTCGAGTTACTTAAGTGTCGGAATGAGGAATGATAACTCCCGAAATAATCATTCAATGTCTGTTACTTTAAATATCAATGTAAAACACAACTTTATATCCAGATTGATTTACATTATACCTTCAGTTACATAGCATACGAAGAATAGATATTTAACACGTCATGCCCTTGATGTGTTGCTATTTTTACACTCATAATCAACATGCGACATGGCAACAACGACAATAACAAATCAATTTAGTTCCTGGTATCTTCAAAATATTTTATCCAGTTTTTATCCTTATGCAGGCCTGTTCATTTATATTCAATTTAGTCGATATTTAAGAAATTCCAAATTACCCTAAATACATCAGCCGTTTCTTCTCAACTTCTCAATAACTGTATCAGAAACAAGATGTGTAACTATGTGAAACACTGATGCCCCCTGATAGCAGCTATTAGGAATACCACAGTATTAATCATATATGGGTTAAAACACATGGTCAAGGTTACAAGGTAAAAAATTATCATATCAACAGAAACATCTGAGTATCTTGAGCTTTGGCAATAATAGCTAATCTGCTCAGGTTTAAAGCACAACATTTGTATTTCGAATTTTGAGGGGAGGGGGTTCAACGTTTCTCACAAAATGGTCAAATTTATCGATTTTGATTCAATCACTGCAAACTTAGTGCGTACAATTTAAAAAAGCCCTGATTATGAATATCATTTTTGGTCTGCACTGATATTGGTTTACTTTGAATATTTTCTATTGATAAATATGGGTGTATTGTAAAAGTTTTTTCTCCATAGTCATCTTTCATCAGGAAAATGGCTATACCGCCACACCCCCCCCCCCTTTCCGGGTGAAAAATTACTACATATCCAGTCCCCCACTAACATAGTCATATCTCGCCCTAAAATTGCTATATATTTGTGAAATAATTTTTTATTGCTGGAATAGAAAATTATTCAATTAGTTTCAGCAAATTGACCCGAATTTCTTAAAGGATCCTTTGAAAAGATAAATGTTGTTGTTCCGAACATGTTAGATATCAAACAAAACCGACTCTGTTTAAATTGACATAACAGGTTTGAATTCAAAATAAATTTCAGATATACGAATAAATGCATTAATGAGTTTTTAGCACTAATGCATTTCAACTATCAAAGAACGATATCTAATTGCAGTAAAATATATTTCATAAGGAAATCGGTATACATGTATAAGCATGTTTTTACAAACACGTGCATTGGTGTTGTTTACAAATTAGATTTTCAAAAATATAAGAAACTGAACAGAACAATAGATAGATAATATAATTGAATTAGATATAATGACATTTGATATAATTGTATTGTCATGTTTCGTCTGGTAATCTTTGTTTCATTACCATCGAATATTGTTATTTATCATGCAGTTGTCGCGATTTGTATATATTAAAAGTACGTTATAAAACCGCATTCCTTTGTTCACTGTTATTCTTGTAGTTTTGTTGGCAGTTTTGTATCCAGATAGAATTGAAAATTGCTAGAGAATTAGCCAATCATTTGCCTCTATTTTTCACTTTATTAACAAATCATGTAGCTACCTTTTTGACCAATAATGGAGTGTGTTAGTTTTTTAGCTGGACCAATCAATATTCCCGTTATATTTTTGCACCACTTTCCAAACAGTATAAAAGGGCTGCAGGATTTTAGTTCAGTGTTATTTTGTCTGATTGCAAGCGAAGCTGCAAGGACTGAGAACCAAACAGGTAATTTGGTGCACAAATACTTAGTTGCTCTGTCACATTTACTATTTTCTATTGAAAACATTTGCTGGCTGCCAGCTATAGTAAGAGATTGAGTGTTTCGGCACTAAGATTACTTCGGGGAACTTGGGACGTATTTGAACGTTCATAAGTGGAGTCTTGGAAGCTGTCGCTGTCTCAGACACTTCAGCTGAGCCTCATCTACATGGGCGTCATCAATACCCAGGTTCGCAGACAGCCTTAGTGTTCGGTAACCTTTTGTATAGAGGTACAGTTAGCCTAATAAAGTGTTTGGACCCCTAGGTAGAATTGACTGTTTATGTCGCAGTTGTGCTTCAGGAGTTTCTTATGTTTGTTTTATGTTTGTTTTGTTAGTTATAAGAGTCTCGGTTTCTCTTACTTTTTGCGTTTGAGGCTTTAGTTCAACCTCGTCGCACATATAGTGCGTGTCCGATATTTTGTATATATTTGGAAGGACCTTGTATTCAGTTTTTATCTGTACGGATCTACCGAGGCATTAGGCTTACACGTTACACAATGTTTCTAGGTACATTTCTCTCATCTTATCATTTTGTCTCTTTTGGCAAATTTGGATATCTTTTCGGTGTAGATAAAAAGATAATTAGGTGAATCTTTATCGTTTGAACCTACCTTTGAATTTTGGACTAAATTATTCAATTGGCTTTTCGTTGGTTTTGAAATTATGTAATTAGTTGTGGAGCTATTTGGGATGATAGCACCTAAAACGTTGTGTTTTGTGGAAATTCGAAGATTTATGTTTTGTGGTTTAGTTTTGGTTTTGTTTCTTTAGTTTTTTTATTTGCCCTCGATCTAGATCATGTAAAATATGTGACGAAATTTGCACCGAATATTAAACCATTAGAAAGAGCCAACTCCTTGAAAATCTTACGAATGTCCTCGTGAATTTGGCGAACAAAATTTTAAACGATCTAGATCTTTTTAGCCATCATGGTTTGACAAAACAAAGTATTCGCATTCTGACTAAGAGGGTGGCTCAGCTTTTTATTTCAAGTGTGAAAAAACCATCCACATGTACTTAGGAAGAAGCTGCATTCATAGACAATGGGTTCAATTTTGGTAAGAAAACTTTCGAATAGGGGAAGGGTTTATACACATGGCGCGTCGGAATGTAGTGGTGAGGCTACGGAATAACTTCAATACTTCCAAACGGTAAAATCATCTTTTTGGTATATATATATATATATATATATATATATATATATATATATATATT
>JACSZP010023597.1:0-28306 GCA_016161895.1 Pinna nobilis
ATATATATATGATATTCCAAAGAACCTGCTTTAATGACATGCTTTGCTTAAGGTCTCTCTTGGATATCACCAAGCCTTAAACTATAATCTGCGTGATCATTTGATCATGACGGAATCTTGTTTAATATGAATTGTTTAATATATATATATATATCATTAAGTGGTTTTGGAATCCTTTACAGGTAACGATGCGACGAACATATATCAATTAACGATCATTTATTTTGCTTCCCCAAAGTTGAAACAGGTCGGAAACTTACTGGACAATTCAACACTACACGTATCACTTCAAAAATAAGTTTTCATGAAAAGGTAGAAAATTGCCTAAGGAAGTCTTCAATTTCTATTTCCATACCCCATTACTCTTCTTAGTTAACTGTATCATAATATTTTAACTTGTTTGATACGGAGCGTGTAATGATAATGATTTGCACTTTTCGATCGCTTTGAACTATTGATTAGCCTATTCTACATAAATGATCAAATCACGGGATCGACAATATTGCCGGGGGTCATCAGGGTGTATACATTACAGATACAACTTGTCGCAAATGAAGAACTTCATCTAGAAATCAAAATATCGATTCAATATAACGTTTGTCAATGTAATAAATAGGATAAATAAAATACAAAAATAACATTTTTATTCATGTCACCTGCTATTGAAATATAAAGATATAATAAAAATCCGGGAATTTTCATCTTTCTTTTTATCATTAATATCTATGCATCTACCGGGGCATATATGACTTATCTCTCACTCTCTTATGTCTTTCTCTCACTTTCTGTCTCCCTCGTATTTAATGTTTCACTATTTGGCCTCTCTCGTTGTAAATATGACCCCTTGCTCTCTCTCTCTCTCTCTCTCTCTCTCTCTCTCTCTCTCTCTCATCTATTACGTTTACCTTTTTTGAAATCAATGTATTGTATTCTCTCTGTCTTTCTTTTTATCTGTCTCTCCCTCTCTGTTTGTCCCTCGGTGTATCTCTGTCTCTTTCTTTGTATTTCTGTCCCACGTATGCTATAGCTGCCTTGTCCTACAACTGAGTAATTTACAACCCTCACTATCCTTTAACATATCACATGAGTAGGAACCTCTCAACACATGCCCCCCCCCCCTCTCTCTCTCTCTCTCTCTCTCTCTCTCTCTCTCTCTCTCTCTCTCTCCCTCTCTGGAAAGTAAATGAAATCTCAGAATTCTAATGTTTATATAAATGTCTATTTGAAATTGCTACATTTGTTTACCTATGTTGTTCAGGTAGCTTATTATTTATTTTTGTTAATGAACATCGATCTGCGTAGAAGCATACACCAATTAACCTAAATACACACACATTTACATTGTGTTACATGTTGAGCACTGCCCTCTACATTTATTTATATCGATTTAAATTCAAATTATAACACATGACGAAAAGATAGCAAGTATTGGATATATCAACGACAATACATTTTGCCGATCTACCTTCAAATCGTGAAGCAAATGGAAACATATATAAGGTTGGTTGTCATTGGCTATATAATCATCCTTCTGGTCGATCGACTGAAAGAACGGTTGTTCATCCGGCGATATATATCAGCGCGCTGGTTTATTTCACAATAGAAATAAGAGATCCGTGCATTTATCAGTCCATGATAGGATTATCACCAATGTTAAGAAATGATATTAATTCTGTTATAAAACAAGGTATGTATTTCATTTTTTGTTCTTACTATCGTTATAACGAATTTAATGTTTGATGAACAATTAATGTCAAATTATGAATTTTATAATCATTTTTGACGATGGTTAATCATTAATTTCTACATTGATGTGTTGAACCTAATAACTAAAATTGCACTAGTATGGTGCTATAGGAATTACGTGGTTCTTTTGTAATGATATTGCACTTTCCCCCATTGAAAATAATGTTTTTATATTTAGTATTTCACAGACATATTGCTGTGCCCCTACATAACTTTATATATTAAGTAGTACATTATTGTAACATTCTTACATATAGATTCAGCGGTAGATTGTAACATTTTTACATAAGGATTTAGTAGTACAATGTAACATTTTACTTAAAGATTCAGTAGAATACATTTAAACATTTTATAGATTTTGTATTCCATTGTAACATTCTTACATATGGATTCCGTAGTAAATTTTAGCAATCTTACTTATAAATTCAGTAGTACGTTTTAATATTCTTACTTTCTTCGGTTTCAAATAATCTTATATCGCACCTAATATCTTCTCAGGAAATGAGAAATACGTAACTGCACTGTATTGAATAAAAAGTATATTCGGTAATAACAAAAAAAAACTGAAAATATAATTGTCAAGATCAGTACATTATTGTAACGTTCTTACTTATAGATTTAGTTGTAGATTGTAACATGGATGCATTTGCATTTTGCTTTATTTGAAATGGTATTTTAGGTTTTTCAGGTTTTTAAAGGGAATAACTTTGATCTGAGATAGAATATGCATAGTATGTTGCAAAACTAAATATTAGTTCAAATATCTCGTTGCTGGAACATATGGTACTTCAAACACTAAAGGATGAAGAATGTGAATGAGTTAGCTTTTTACAAAGATTGTCCTACAACACTTTATGTATTTCTGTTGCTAGGAGACGTCTTTTCGTTTTATAATTTCACTAAGGTAATACAACATCTGTATATCTAAATCCTTGCTTAAGACAAGAAAAAGCCGAATGATTGTTCAAAACGCTTGAGTTGTTGCTATACAATTAACGTATACAAATTACGCTAAAGCTAAGACGTTTTCAAACCTTTTCTTTATCTCTTCGAACACAAACAGAAACGAATCGTCTATGCACGTATTTCATGACCCCCATAATAAAATGAATCAGCTTTAGTTTCGCAAAGGCAAATCTCAATATTCCGCTACGAGATGTATTGGTCATAAAAAGTGCGCTCTGGTTGTTGTGTATGCAACATTTCTGCATCCAATTCCTCTCACTTCTAATTCAACTATACAGCATGGTAAGTCTCTCTAAGATTCTAAGAAACCAGATAATCAGAGAAGTTATTGTTGTTACTATTGTTTCCAGTTGTTGCTTTCATGCTATAAACAGGAAGATTTCAGATATATTAAACGACAGGATATTTGAAAAAAAAAATCATACGTTAGTTTTATGGGATTCTATATTATCATATTTATTTGCTGACATTAGCCTTTAACATACATTAGCATTCATCGACTGTAGATCTATGTATTACCACCAAGATAAGTATTAAAAAGACAATAAAAGTTCTTAGAGAAAAAAGAGGTCATAAAAATAGTGTTGATAAATCAACTTTCATAACTGATTGACGTTAGAAAATAATTGCTGTGTTCGCGATTTTTTAATTCTTACTCTGAAATTGGTGAAGAAGATACTAATCCTAACCACCGAGCAAAACCATGGTCATTATCTTTTAATTTTGCATTGAAGTGCTGAAAATGAATGTGATAAACTTCATTAGAAACATTCGGTAATGGTTGGCTGTGTGTGCTTTAGTTTGTCCATGCACGATCAACGATTTGTAAAGTTGCAATTAGCAACACTTGAAAAAATACAAAAGAATTTGTCTTTGTAGAATAATTGATTATCAAGTAATGAAAAATTTATCTGCAATTTAAGTGAAGCAGCATTAGGAATTTGACAAAGTTGTTTGGTTATTTAGAATGCTGTGCGTTAATTTTGATAACCGGACCTACAATATAAGCGATCTTTAAGATTTATAGAGTGATCGAGTGACGAAATTAGTTATACATATAAACCTAGACAGTGTAGATATAGGGGAATACAATAGCAAGGGACAGGGCCAATGCATAAATATAGCAATAGTTTCATGGTTCAAGAGATACAATAAGCATAATGAGACAAATATGAGGTTTATCACTATTATAGTATATGTTTACAACGTAACATGTTGTATATATTTTTAATTCAAAGTATAAATTAGAAAATCGATTGAGAGGTATCATAATTCATCAAACTTAAACTTAATTTGTATAACATTTGGTGCGATATACTTCATGTATAATTTTGTAAACTCAGTATATAAGGAGATCACTTAATTAGGGCGATAATGCATCAGCAAAACTCCATGGAAATGTCGAAAATAAGTAGCTTCCTCTTTATCGAATTTCCTTATTTTGTTTTTGTTTGTAACTTACATTAACTTCATCACAACGTTTGCCTTTGTGAAAAAGTGCATTTGAATGCGGCAGGATAGAAACAGCCAAGAAGTGGACAAAGTGCGCCACATTTTTCTGCGAGGCGAGCCTAAACGATTCCGCTTTGTACACATATCAGAGATAAAGTGCCGATTCGTTGGGGCTTGCCACGTAGAGAGGTGACTGATACTTGAGAAAGCGCACGCAGGGAACAACGATCAAGATCAACCCTGGAACAGGTACCGTTTCCTTTGCACGTTCATTTAGTTTGACAACACATTGTTTCATTTCCTGGAATTTCGATCAGTGATATATTTCGGCACCACAAGAGCTCGGTGGTAAAAGTGTACAGCATCAATTATTGTTGTAGAGATGATGAATGTATCATATTGTAAACACATATCATTCAAGGCAGTACCAATAGTATTTTTTCACACACTGGAATTCACTGTACTTCCTTTCATACCCGTAATCTTAATATAATCATATAATTGAACTGATCTGAATCTTCATGTACAAATTGTTTCGCATTGAAACAGAGCGTGAGAAAAGTGTACCCTTTTATAAACGATCGAAAATTGCTAGTTCAGACGCGAATAAATCCGACGTTCTCCATCCTGATGAAATATATTAAGAAAACAAATTCTAAATTTGTACTTGCAAGTTAAAATTATGCGTCTCAACCATCTGGATTATATGCTTGCTTGGATACATAAGTATCCAGATACGGAAGGCTCCACTATGCATTGTGTCCTTCCAATAAATATATGTTGCAAATCTAATGATAGTCTGAACTGCTTTATACGAAAAAGAGGACAATCAGAGAAACTAAATCACACCCTTAAATAGATGCATGTAATGCCTGAATATGGTGACTAAGATAAAAGAACATTAAAGCCACACTAATGTTCCTAGCGATTTTATTACAAGTGTGAATGATACGTTATTCGATTACAACTGTAGGAGAAAAAATATATATCACTATATGTATTAACTAAGTTCAAGGTTCCTTTATTCTTTATCATTAAAATCTTGCGGTAATCTTAATTACTTCGGTGAGGAACATTGCTCAAAGAAACGATAAATTAGAGGAATGATACCACAACATAACCGACAAAGTGATAGAACCAGAAAATCAATTAAGTGTTTATAAGTTTGCGTAATGACTTTCCTAAATAGCCTGACCTAGATAGCGAGACATGTACGACACATTTCGAATATTCGTTGGATAAATCAGCGCATATACTGAATTTAATTAGGAAAGAGGATTTCTGAATCATACTGTAAACTCTCGCATTCCATGTACTTAAGTACGCAAAATATATCGCCATATAATTGGTCGTATGCCCTAAGCTTACATGACCTGTTTCACTTTACATAAACTAGTGATCTATATTGACATAAACCTAGAAAAGTAAATAAACAGAACTCACATCGTATCGATGCAAACATACAGGTTTGCAATCTCATCATAAAATTATCGTTTTACATTAATTGCGACTCCTGCGATATGGGATAACACTTTGAGCATCTTGAATGAGACTGCTGATAAGTCGTATTGTTTATTTCTTGTATCTGTGTCAGATCATTTTGTTTACCGGTCAACATGTCTTATTATTTTCGCTTTTATTTTGTTTTTGTTAAAAGTCAATGCAACACACTAAATATATGTCGTTTCACATTCATGTATTTGAACAAAATAGTACTGGTGTTACATTTGGTTCGGATTATGTTACGATATCTAAAATATTACGTGAGAGGCTTAGACGTATAAACAGTACAACGGAAAGATAAATGGACATCTTAAATGTTAGATGAATGTTTCAAACAAACGACAAAATTTCTCTTCATCTTAAGTTCATCCTATTTGCAAAAGAGGGGAATAACGAATAATAAGTGCAAAAATTTCCAGATGTGCAATATAGCGTTATATGACTTATTATCATATGACGGGGAGGGGGGGGGGTGTCCACCGTGGCCGAGTGGTTAGCGTGTTCGACTTTGAATCGAAGGGTCCGGGGTTCGAATCCGCTTAGCGTCGCTCTACGGTTGGCCGTCCCTGTCCTTCGGATGAGATAGTAAAATCCGAGGTCCTTGTCACAGTAGGTATTGGCACGTTAAAGAAACCTCCCTGTTCCACGGCCAGCAGTGACGAGCATAGTCAAATGCGTTGCCCTTCACCAGCACACGGTGACGTCTCCATATGAGTGAAATATTCTTGAGTGGGACGTAAAACAACAATGCAACAACAACAACAATCATGACATAATTTGCATGAGAGTCTTAATTATCGCAAAGTTTCCATAATACTTCTATTCTAGGAACAAATCCAAATTTATATATTAAATATGCTTTTTTATTTCAGAACATTAAAAAATTATTGTTTGACACCATCTGTTCTTTAGCGTTTCCCGAAGCTATAATTGTAATCACAAACACCATAGTTTTACAGAATTCTTCGATTATTTTATATGTTAACGACAAAGATGCTACATGTATCAAGCATAAACAAAAGTTTTCAAAAATTTCAGTATTACCGTCTTGGTATAGTAACTCGACTGCAGTTTTGTTTCTGGCATCACAACTGATTTTAAACGCATCGATTTGATAATAACTCTTTCCGGTTTTGTCCATAATATCAAGCAAATCGTAGAAACTCAGCATGACATCCAGTTATGGAATTTTTGCTTGTGAAATATCGGTACAGTTGATCCTCTTTTAGAGATTATCCTTAGGAACCAACGATATAAAGGATAGTAGATTTCGAGTTTGATCGGCTCTATTCTCATCTTTTACACAAGATATGGTCAGTGTAAGTTTAATTAGAGAGTCAATGTTGATAAAAATAATTCAAAGAAGTGTAATCAATCAATAGTAGAACTTTTATTTCGAAACAAAATATATAACGTGTTCACCTTCTGGTTTTTAGGCCAGGGGTTCGAATCCGCGCTACGTACTCGACTATTAGTCTTATAATCAACAGTATGAAAACACTATATAAAAACCCATACTACTTAGCACGCTCTTGTACCTCCACTAAAGGATATGATCGCCGATATACTAACAGCGGGAGATTTTCTCGATTACGTTTCATGCATTTGCACCAAAACCATGGAGTCAACATAGATTTAACTATTACTACAGACGCTGCATTTTGCAAAGAGGGATTTTTTCGCTTCCAAAACAACAAGGAAGCTTTTACGCAGTGTCTTTCTGCAGAACAGGTTCTAACCATCGGTATAAAGGATAGTAGATTTCGAGTTTGATCGACTCTGTTCTCATCTTTTACACAAGATATGGTTGGTGTAAATTTAATAAGAGTCAATGTTGAAAAAAAAATAATAATTCAAAGAGGTGAAATCAATCAATAGTAGAACTATTATTTCGAAACAAGATAGATAAAGTATTCACCTTCTGATCTTGAGGTCGTGGGCTCGAATCCGCGCTACGGACTCGACTACTAGTCTTACCTTCTGGTGAGACGGAAAAACCGCTGTGAAACGGAAAAACCGAGGTGAGACGGAAAAACCGAGGGTCCGTGTTACAGTAGTTGTGGAAACTTTAAAAAAAAAACTCCCTGCTCAATCACCTTAAGTGCCAAGCATTGACCAAAATTATATAGCCCGCCGACGACATATAGTGATGTATCCATACAAGTGAAAATAAATATTCTTGAGTGGGAAGTTAAACAACAGTAAAGTAGAACTGCGCCTTTTAATGAATTGGTCGCTCATACATTTCGATGGAACTGCAAATTCTGTAAATTGGTACAAGTAAGTTTTTGTCTAGACTTTATTCTACTAACAAATAAGAACTATATTGTTCCTAATACAAAATTAAGATATTTGCTATGATACAGCACTGGGTCATACGTAAGTTCCAAAAGTTTGTTTCCACTATATATTCTTACTAAATTTGCATATTGTCAATAACTCCTCTAGATTCTAATTCTAATTAATTTTTAACGCAACTTGATACACAGAAAGATAACGATTTGGCACTCATATCCTAGGAATTCCATTGTGATCTATATATTATTTCAGGAGAAATGCATCATTCTTCATGAGAGCTAAATTCTAGCAAGGTAATATCATTGTTTATTACAAAGATAATGAGTAGACATATGGCACAATGAATGAAAAACAATAAAACAATGAAATCTAACTAATGTTCCAGTATGTGAACTAATTAAAATATTGTTATATTTAGGTCCATGCTTCCAGGATCACACATGCTATTATTCATTCATTTTCGATGTTGCCTTTTTCAGAAAAACAAAATGCAGAAATACTAATGATATATAATGAAATTCATTTTTGGGAACTTACTTATGTCCCATGACTGTATCTTTACTTGTGGTCAGTCGGTGACGTTTCCCCGATTAGTAAGTGGGATGTCTCCTTCAAAATAAAAATCCAAACTTTGCTATGTAGATCATGATTTTTTTTGCAGATATCGTTTTTGTTGACCATTAGTTTATCATTTGTTCGCGGGACTTTATTTTTGTGCTGATACATGTAGACAAAGCAGTTTATACTAAATGGTGCATGCAAATGTCGGATTAGAAAATCAAGGAAAATGGCAAAATGATCAGGATTTAACCGGATCTGCCTTATTTATGCAGTAAAAATCAATTAAGAAGATCTTAGTTTAAGAAATATGTATAATGCCAACTTAATAGATAAAATTGCAAATACTAAGAAGTGAAATATTTATATAAAGTAAAAATAAATCTTGTGATCTTGAACATTTAGACGTTTCTGTGTACTTCAATATGTAAAACTGAATAAAGCTAGAGTTCAAGAATATGCATAAATACTCAATAATCATTTTTCAGTGTCAATCGGATATAAATTTGATCGTGATAGACACATAGTTGGGGCTATTATATGAAAATTCAATTCCCTGTGGTCATTCTTTCAGAGTCTGAAATACTATAGCTGCGGAAATGATTGACGCTTCAAAGAACCTGTATTGGTTTTGCTATTAGTCAGAGTGAAACATTTCCTTTGACTGTGTTACTGCAGAGCCCCGGTAAGTCTGGACAAAATCTACATAAACCATACATAAATTCTGAAATTCCACAGCGCCAGACATATCCTTTAGAGCTGAAACTGTTTAGTTGTAATCCAAACTTCCCTACAATGCGCTACATGATGTTATCTTAATTAACTTTTTTTCATTGAGACATTACATATGACCTTTCTTCGTTTTAAGACTAATTGTTCAATTTTCAGTACGAAATCAAAATTCACTGAAATGAAAGTGAGAGCATAATATCGCTTGAATCATAATGCTTTAAAACTGTAGTTATATTTATTATAATGTACCTATCACACAAACACTCTCACGTGAACCGTGTCATTAGTATATTAAAAAGGAACCATTATACAGCTCTTTCTGTTTTAAGAGACTGTCCAAGTAAGGGAGCAAAAGGGTCATATATGTCAGGTGATAAGTTCTTTTGGAGAACCATACCCTTAGGCCATAAAAGACATTAAGTTTAGTTTTGCGATGCAGTTGGCCGCTCGGACAAGTAAGACAGCATAATATATCCTACCTGTAATGAATTTCCCTTGACTCATCGACATTTTACGTAATCATCATTATTTTGTTTTGTTAAATCTAGATTATATAGACTAATTACAGTGCGCCCCAAGACTCCATGGTACAGTAATAACATTTCAATCGAGAGGGAATACGCGGATAAGTTTTCCTGTTCTAGGGACGAAATTGTTAACGGCAAATTACTGCGTCAATACAAGCATTTCATGATAAGAAACCCTTACTGCACAGGATAATGTCCTTTCAAATAAGGTTCACAATTTTTGAAGCCCGTATCAGTAAATTGATACATCCACGATTTGACTAAAATATAGTTGTAATTAGCGTAAGATACAACTTAGATAACGTTTTGTTCAAAACGACGTCATCGGGTGCAAAGAATCATGTTTATATCTTGCGTCTTAGGGATTTGTCAAGGTTTTACCCTTAAGCTGACTTGACAAGTACTTCCCTGTAAAGTATGGAGGTCAGGGACACATATATGAGATAATGAGCTATCGTATAATTATCATGGCAATCTTCCTCTCTAATCTTCCAACTCACTACACGATTTGTATAAGTACGTAGAATTACAGCAATTCTATCTGCGACTAATCTTATTTGTTTGTCGAAGGTCAACGTGCATTTCACCTTCCTAATACTGATTCGTCTATAGCCTTGACAAATATACAGGAATATGAAAAAGTATCTCGTTCCAACAAAGGTTGATAGCTGACAACACAGGGGAAGGGGGGGGGGGGGTTGGGTTGCAGGCATCAAAATGCAAAAAACTAAAAGCAGGCAAAACCATGACTAAAATAGTAATCGACACAACAACACGTTTAAAAACAAAAAACAAAAAACACGAACCTCAACAAAATCCGAGGGCGAGTTCAGGTGTTCCGGAAGGGTAAACAACTCCTGCTCCATTAACGCACCCGTCGCGTTACATGTTGTTGAATATGGAAATAAGTCACAGTAAGTGATGAATATCAATCAGCCAGGTCATGATGGCGACAATAGAACTTTCGAAGTGTTTGTAAAATATTGCTGAGGCACCCAGTAACTTCACTGCATAGGAAACAATCCTTAGCATTATGTAACATTTTATGAAACATGTTTCAGTTTAATGACGTGATCAGTTAGCTGCGATATTATTTTCAGTACCATAAAACAACAGTGTAAAATACAGATACTATCGTTGATTATGTTCTTATTCCTTTCTCTCAAACGAACATAAATAATTTATAAATAAAACAGGCACAGTAATAGGAGTGGAAGCGCTCTGAATGTGCATATTTACTTTGAAATGTACATGAACTCTATTTCGCCGTTTCACCATAGTTTCCCCANNAGTTTTCACATGTTAATGATCATGACAAATGTACAAGAGGGGAAAACTTCATACTTATGGGTGGGTGGGTATTTCATTGTATTCGATCTTATGCACTAGGAACAGACTCTTCGAATGACTTATATCTAACATAACATAGACCGAGTATCCGTGCAATTAGTTCGAATACCTGTATAACAGGTTATTACCGTACAGGTGTTTATATAGACTGACCAATGACAAACTTGATGTTAAGTTTTGACAAACTTAATGTCAACAATAAACAAGTGTTTATGTAACATTAATAAATATATATTTACTTTCACTACTTTGCCTCTGATGAAAAATAAACTACAAGTTTGGCAGAATGATGCGATAGTTCTTACCATATGCCAGAGAAATATCTCCTGATTATGTACCATTTCTCTATCGAACAATGTCATTAATTATATTTTTATCTGCACATATTTTTCAATAAATGAGCGGATCACCTGCTTAATGCATGTAACTACAATGTTCAGGACAAACGCGCAAATCACTCTTAGCGCACGAATAATTGTAGAATAAAACGAACAATTACTTTTGACTGATAGGGGTTGAATCGAATGTCCACATCCCGTGTTTTAATTATAAACATCATTAACCGGACACCCAATGTACCAACAAGATCAGATAACAATAAAAGAAAAGTGACGAGGATAAGTTTTGTTGCCATTTATTTTCATGACCGTTATCAAAACGGAAATTAAACATAATTCATCTCCGGCTCCGTTTTACATAGTCAGAAACAGGTGGGTTTCTGACAAATTACACGACTAGGTATGAAACAGATACTAGATTAATAAAGTAAATTCAATAGGATAGAAGGAAAACAATCAATCAATTCCATTCTCAAATATTCAATTATAAATCATTTCTACTGACTATTCTATTCAATTGAACGTTTCCCCCCTTGCCAGAAATTTTAATCGATCTGTTTTTTAGGCAGAATCACCCAAAATGAAGGAATTTCCAATGGATTACCGTATCTAAAAACAAGTAATCATTCAATATATCAGATTATGAATACTTAACATTAGGAATCCATGAGATTACCTGAAATGTAGTTACAACTGACAGTGCAGTACAGAACATCAAGTCTTGTATCTTGTCTAATAGCAAATAAACAACCTTTGCTTCGGTTTAATTCAATGTAGACTCATTTAAGGATATCGTTCAGAGTCGAGGTCACCCACAAGAGACTACAGAGATTGGTAAGAGATTATAAACGTAGATTAATAAGTGCACGTGGTACAAAATATGTTTCTTCTGCGCGCCGAAAAGACATATATCATATGTTGGTCTGCAGGTAGCATTTCTTATGAACAATGTATCTCTATTCAGGGAATAGATCTATGTTTTACATCGCCAAAGATGAAGTAAAGCAGTAATAAGTCATAAAAAGCTTAAATCTGGGCAAAATATGGATAAATTTAGTCTGAACGAAAAATTTATTGCTTGAACTTCTCAAATTAATTTTGCTAAATCCAATATAAGGGATGAATTCAGAATTTGATAGTTACCCTGTCTAGTTGATCGATTTTTTTGTGCTATTCGTTTACTTTGATTTAATAAGCCTCCTTCATGAATGACTAAATGTGGCTTATATAAAACAAAATTCGGTTAACATGGAAGGATCAACGTGGGTGATACCGGTCGACAGGTTCTGCTTATATAAAGTACCTTATCCTACCTCTGGGTTCTGTGTTTATGTCTGACCAATTTTCATGTCTGTATGATTGCCTGAAGTTCCATATCATGTGTACCCCGGCATCCATGACTCTATATTCATTGAAACCTAAACTCAGTCATGTCCACATCAACATATCAAAATGAAATGTATCGCCTTGATTGTTGCTGAAAGTTGAAAAGGGGTAACCATTCTGGTGATATCCAAAGCAAACTTTTGCAAAACTGCTTACCACAAAGGTAAGCAGTGTAGTTTTTGTAACCATAACATATCCACTATGCTGTTCAAAAATAATTGAATGACAGATGTGAGATACATGGTTCACTTGTACCAAGGTATATGCACTACACGTCTTGCTCCACGACTAGTTGTGATGTCGTTACGTAAGAATTATATGTCTCAGAGATAAGATTATACCGATGCGTCTACCTAATTCAGTTAGAGTTAATCAGGTGCTCGGTGCTGGACGATGCACAAAGAAGCGACATGCTATGAAGCATAATTTGGTTATACTGAAAAGGAAGAATCCAGCTGCCGCATGGGAATTTCAGCTGATATGTGTTGACCTAAAATCATACTAAATACATGTACAGTGGAGCTTAGTTATATTTTGCCCTGAAATATTGAAATCTCGCTTTATTTGAAATTATTTCAATTTCCCGATAAAATACTTTATTACTTTTCAGCCCTGTTATTTGAAAAATCTGTTTATTTGAAAGAAAACCCTATTCCCCAGGGGTTTCAAATTACACGTATTCAGATGTGACTGTATCAATTTTAAGCGGTAGTAATTACCTAGGTAACTTAAATATCTAATTAATCAATATATAACAATTACGTAAAATAGACGATATTATTTTGGTGATTTCACATGCTAAAATGTGACTTTTTTCCTAAAACAATTTTTCTATCAGAGCAAAGATTGCACATTTAAAACACACGAACGTATTGCTAGCCATGAGGCTGCTTGTCTAAACTAGAGCGCATGTGTATTAAAAACTCCTTGGTAAACTGTATAAACAAGTAGAACTAAATTGAAAACTGATTCATACGAACACATGCATCTATAAATATTCATATATACAGATATTGTCGAAAACCCGGCCCCACAACTGAATATTTCTGTTGGACACTACTGCCAAAGGAACTGTATATGACTAACGAACCTCTGTCTATATTCACGTGTATTAAAGAAATTAATATGTTGTCTCTCGAAGCTATCAATCAAAGAATAAAAAGTGTGGTGCTTCTCGAAAATAAATAGACCCGAGACTATTACTGTTTGATGGGCATCTAAGTCTTACGCGTAAATAATAGACATTCTAGATGACAGTAAAGTAGCTATCTACTCATCTAGTGACGCAGAGATGATATTTCCTCGAAGAGTCTCAGTAAAATGTCTATTTCCATCAGGACAACCTTTGACCCTAGAATAAGACGGTATGAAATTGATGTCAAATATCATACGTCAGCATATCTATCTTCTACCTTATTTCGTCATCGGTCACTGACGTTGAAACTATTGCATGCAATAGCGAAGTGGTAATTTTATCTATAGTGGCCACTTTAATGGAAAAGCAGTATCATCCTTGTGATTTCAATGATTTCAATTACGTCTTGTCATTCCCATGATAAATTAACTGTCCAAGGGTTATCATTTTTTTGCGAAATCTCTCTGTGCATCTGTTGATTGAGTATTTTCTGTAATAGAGGGGTATGATAAGCAATATTCCTGATAGGCTTTCCCGCCAGTTGTGTAGATGAAATATAGTGTGAATGGACAAGTTGTGTGTTATGACAATTCGAAAAGAGACAGTGTAAATTTGATTTAGATATTCATTTTTTTTTTATCATCGCTGATTTAAAAAAATAGTCTTAAATGTGTTTCACCAGTATTCGTGTTCTCGTGTTCTTGCATATATTCGGTAAACTTATAGATATGAATGATAAATAGCAAGTTATAATTCTTGCTTGACACAGTATAAAACCCCGCGAACTTTAGATATAGGAAGATAAATGAAAAGCCATAGAAGGGACCAGGTGTCTTGTTGGAACTGTTTATGGTTTGTATGATCCGTTCGTTGCTTGGTTACCATTTCTATTACATTTCAATCTACTGAAGTGGCTCTGTTTGTGTATAACATTGGAAGAATTGAAAACATATCAGGAGCACCTGCGTAACTAGTGATTCCTAAAAATATTCTATTCTTTTTTGTATATATGATTCATAGTCTCAGCTGGTTCTCAGAGATGTCACAGGGTTTGTGTTCCAAATCTGGATTTTTCTTTGCAAAAAGACATTTCTCTTGAAGAATAACCATATCAAATGTACATTTGAGCAGTAAATTTCTTTTAAACTCGTGCAATGGGGCCGTCAGGGAGTGCGATTCAGATTTGATATACATGTATAAGGAATACAACTATTAGGATCCTTTGAGACTTTTTGAATCTGATAACTGGTATTCCAAAGAAACTGTGCTATAGAGCTTTGTATTCAGGATGTGTGTATTTGAGTTAAAATTGGTTAAAAATTAATACATTTCATCAAACTTGTACTATTAAGATAATTATAATTTAAAAATTATCCAGTGCTAGTTTGTTAATATGCGCTTTATTTGTTTAAGTTCAGTCAAGGTAAAACATAACTTAGATTGGTTTTCAAGGAGGTTTGGAATTTATACCTAATCATACTAATGATGATAAACCTATTTGCGTGCATCCAAAGATCAACTGTAAATACATTGTACACGAAGCCCCAATTGAGAACTTTAAACATAAATTTCAAAGAAAACTCAGATATTTGCATATTATCCGTACGTTTTCATAACATGTTTCAATTTCCTAACTTATTTTTGGAGTGGGTCTATGCTACAGGCGCACAGACCCTAGCCATATTATCAAGTAGGATAATAATGATGTATTACGTAGCTTATTGGCATTCAAAAGGTTTCAAAGTGGTTCAGATAAATTTTATCAAGGTTTAATTAATACTTGTATTTAATATCTACATCCAAACAGAAATCTTTTAAGAGCATTGCATTTCATTTGTTTTAGCTACTAGTCAACAGAGCCTCTAATCGCATTTCACCATAGTTTGCTATTACAGGTAAAACTACTTGCCGAAGACCTATGGTCTCTCACTTCGCACAGTAAGAAGTAGTTTCTCTTCTTACCCAATAGGAGCTTGCCCTTTGTATTCAGAAAAAAGAAAATTGATTATTACCCAACTGTTTAATACCCTATTACTCTGCATGTCGATTTGACATCATTATAACCCATTGACTTAATTATCATTTTTTTTTTCGGTATGCTACGCATAACATTGTTAAATCCAAGGGGACAAATGCACCAGATTTTTTGTTTGATGTAAGGCAATCAATACCTTCGTTCAATGTACTATTAATTACATTGATATTTAGTATTCCTCAACATTTCTTTGAACCTCTACGTTTCTTTTTCTCAAAATCTGTTTGTACTCCTACATTCTGATTTTCAATCGCTTGGAACCTCTTAGCTTCTAATTCTCAGTCTCATGATTCGCCTCTTGTAAAGCAGGAATTCCCGACTCTTTCTTAGTATCTGGGCTTTGTCTTGGTTGTTAGTTGTATTCGTGTTAATTAAGACCTAGTTACATGACTTTTGTAGATCATTACTTATAGTGTTATCTGCTCTGTTTTATTTGGACATATTGTTGTCTATCTTTCGATTGGGGATGTTTTGAATGCCCCTCTGTATCTTCAACCTTCCCCCTTTCAATACGTTACAGACATTTGAAAATTTGCATCCATGTTCTAATTATGAGACAAGAGAGTAAATCGTATTCTCTCTCTGAAATAGTTTGACCATAATTTATCATTAATGGGCCCTTTTCACAATAAACTTTACGATCAAAATCACTCGTAATTGTAATTCAGCAAAATTTCAATGAATCATACTTGGTATATTTTTCGATAAAATTGACCAATTGTGATGAAATTCCATGTACATGAATGCTATAAATCAGATTGTGATTATATTAATCTATTTACATGTACATTTAAAATTTGTCAAACAAGCAATAGTTTACAAGTTCACACATTTACGACTTCGGGTACTTTTTGTCGTAAGATTCTTGTTTAAAGAGCCACTCGATTCTTCTTTATTATCTTATAATCCTTACTCTCCTGTTCATTTGGGCTTACATTTTCATGTTCTTTTCGCAAAGTACTGTCGTCTTCGATATCGTTGCAGCTGCATCTTCTGTTCTATTCACAGAATGGTGTCTCCCATTGCTCAGCGAAACATAGTACAAGTACATATTTTTTTATTTGATATCTAAAACTAATTGGTCAAGACATTATTTTGTTTGATAGAGCATTTTTCATACTAATATAGGAACAATCCACATTTGATCTCCGGAAATATGTTTTAATCTTTATTGAGATTTTGTTTCAATATTCTAATACAGGGCAATGTAGCATGATCTTTATCTCCCATCACTATTTTATATGTTTCCTGCTTAGGAGATAGCGGGTTTAAATTATTACTGATAAACCAATTATCTTAAACCACGAATCTTGTTTTTGAATGCCGGAGTACGTTTTTGATAGTACAAGCATGTATTTTCGTATAAATGCGGAACAAAAATGTTTCACGATGATGTTTAAACCATTTACACTCAGTTTCTCAAGTGATGTATGTGGGCGTTTCTAAAATTTCCATCACACATCATTCCTATCACAATATTTCTGATCTGTAAAACACGCAATAAGAAGCTATGCCATGTTTTATTTCTGCCATCAAGTATTTGTATATTTGATTCATTTGAAGACTTGAGTCTAAAGAGCTTTGTACAAGATTTTATTCTCCAGAAGAATAAGAGTAAAATTTTCCAAATTGCTGAGCGTAATTTAGAATACACAGCACTCAATATCGTGATGCATTCTTGCGTAATTTGCCGTAGCAATGTTAAAACAAATATGTAAAAGTCATGTACATAATGATGGGGACATGATGAGAGAGACGGAGTGGAGACACACACATTATACTTTCATTTTTCCGTATCCACTTCTCTTTACTGATTACATGTTCTTAGCAATTTACGCGCTTAAGTCACTTTGTCTACCATATTGCGGAGTTTTTTACTTGTTTTTCTCCGTGCGTCTCTTCCCAAATGCATGTTACACTTAGGAGCAACAGACAATACTGACACCCTTTAAAATTGGAAACAAGAAATTCTATTGTTAATTCCCATAAGCCGTAATCAATAGCTTGTGGCTAATGTTATCTACACGGCACTATAACTTAGTAAGCTAAAAGATATACTGAAAAAAAATATTGGTTATATAGATACAGTAAACTGCACATATAACGAAAATTTGAAGGGAGCGATATATTTATCTCGTTATAGCCGAACTTCGTTTTTGGTAATTACAAACTAATGCATCGAAAGTGCACCGGGAATAGAAATATTCTCGTAACAACCGATACCTCGTAACATGCGATCTCGTTATTTGCGCAGTTGACTGTATATTTTTGAATAAGTATATTGGAAATTGTTCATATTTTTTTTTCAAATCTTTCTCATTCAGAAAACTTGTTTGAAATTCGCAGCTGTGTTTCATGTTGAGGCCGTTTTAATTTCGGGCTTAGCTAGTTTCACGTGTTATGTGGCCCTGAAATTCACAGAATGAGAGGCAATACCCCATTTTCTTCCGCCTACAGCGTTTGTATTTCACATCTTATAAGTTATGATATGGTGACTCTTATATAGATATTTGATTTTCAATACAAAAAGACGCTCCAATAAGAAAATAACATATCGATTTGTAATTGAACTTATAAAATTGTCATTATTGAATTTCTGTGGTCCTTGTCACCCGATCACATCCAAATTGTGTTTCCTACTTCTTCATAATTAAACGATCATCAAATATTGTTGTGCTCTACAGAACGTTCGAAGTCGAAGATCACGGGGTACCTGTTCACTTTTAATTATGGGTTTCATTTCTCAGCAATCTGGTATCTTGATACTGAGATCTGAGATCTTGATTCATATCGTCTGGTCCTGGTGCCATCTGACTGACTTTTTTCGTCTTTTTTCGGATGAGACAGCAAAAACCGAGGTCCGAATGTTAACGGATATGGAATGGAAGAACTCTCAATGCTTAATGGCTATAAGTATCGGACGTAAACCAGACTCTGCAGCCCTTCGCCGGCATTTGGTGGCGTCATAGTATTAGTGAAAAATGGTTGAATGAGACGTAAAACAAAGAAAAACAACAGCAAAGAAACTTTGTTTTTCCCTCAAGATTATACCTTTACACTACCTAAGCTCTTCATTGTTTTATTCATGGCGTTGTCTTTTGGCAAAAAAGGGTAACGCGAGAATTGTGATTAGAGATTCTGTTATTTTTCTGAGATTCAAAGTCGCTAGACAAATACTTAGCATGACGACGATTAATTGATTATTTGTTTCGTACCTGCTTTAACTAGGTTTTTGATTTTTTTCATCGTATTTACTCTCCCAGTTTGGTCGTCATGCTATTTTTCCTCTCAGTACGTTTTGATATGACATTAGCTCTCCTGTACCTTAGTGATTGTCGATTGGTCTTCTTCGTGACTGTGTTTTAATCATCACTTATTACAGCTGAGACTTACTCTAGATGCACGATGTCTGTACGGTCAACAGGAGATACTTACTCCTCCATGACACATGATCCCATTTCTTGCTATATATTGTCTAGTGGTCGAAAAGGTGACTCTTAATATCTTATTTCCTATTCACTTATAACTTATGATATGTACATTAGATCCCGAACAATGTCGTAAGACAGGCGTTCTTCATGAATAATTGATTTCTGAAGTAAATTGATAATAATGAATATTTGTCCATTTGCTAATAGAGAATATGGATAGTACAACACAGTTGACATACATGTAGATATGGGTACTCGATGAGGACTATTTCTTTTGATTTTATTTTTCCTCTGATTTTATTAAAATTTTGAAATTGAAATTTAATATCTAAAGAATCTGTAGAAGAAGGAGTTGCAGAGTACTTCTTCGACAATAGCAAATATTAAATGTCTGGATCGTCATTTTTTTTTTCAAAAATAAAGAAAGGTTTCTAATAAGCTCCAGGCGTTTTATATATTACTGTGTAGATCAATAATCTTGTTTATCGCCACAGAAGTGACGGGAAATTGGAATATGGCTAAGCCTTTGACAGTCATCTCGATATTAAAACACTTTACTGTCACGTCCGCCCCAAAGGTTTTACGTGTGAAAATAGCTGATAAAATCCCGATGTGTATAGAAATCTACAATATCGCCTTGGGTTTCTTTTTCATACTTTTTCTTTCTATGTCGTTCCCATTTAACATTACTATGAAGTAATTTGTTAATAAGGCACTTTCCTGGATACATTTAAATGTATTCCTTGATGATTTTATTGTGTCTGGAAGTAAGCAATCTCAATTTAAAGAGTATACGTTTCTGTCATAACCAATCATGGCATTGACAAATACAATGATGTGAAAAAAGTGTCACTGAGTCTGTATCGTACGAATTACGAATACAAACGGTTTAATCATAAAATATAATTTCGCATTCTCAACCGGTAGGAACCAGATGCCCAGAAGTTGGCCAGCGTGAACAAAATAAATATGATTAAAAACTAAATCATGACAATTAAAATATATATTAGGAGAATTATCAGATAAGAGCCCCCACGTTTACTACTTACATTTCCATAAAAATGATGACTTTTTATGTTGATTTCTATGAATTTCTTGGTTGAATCTAAATACAATTTTTATTGTTTTCCGAGGATCTGAAATATGTATGAAATAAAAAATCGAGAATATTACCTTCCACAAATCAACTTACAGCTGAAATTACAAAACCGAAAATTAAAGATAAGTAGGGAGATCAATAAAACCGTTTACTAGCACTTGGGAAATTATAATAATTACCTTAGATAAACTTAAAGTTCATAAAAATTCGGTTTGCAGATTTTATTACTTTTTAATTTATCTATTAGTTTGTTTCCTTAGAACTAATTGAAGTATATCTTCCCCATTTATGTGGATTTTCCAATAACTGTATTGGAAATACTTCAAGCAACAGCAGTCAAAAACATGAAATAAATAAACGAAATATGACAATTTATTATTTATCCTTCCTCACATTTCGAATTCTCTGGTTTCATAGACTTATTTCATCTGAAAAAAAATTTACCAGAGACTTCTCAACAAGGTATCGATAAAAATAGATATATACGTGTGTAATGATTTTCAATGTTAAGTGTGGTTTGCGTGCTCGAGTTTTGACCGTGAAATCGTGGGTTTGCAATCCGCCGTGCGCTGCGGTTGACTTTCCCTATCCTTCGGTTGAAAAGCCGAGGTCCCATGCCACAACATGTGTTGGCAGGTTAGAGAACCGACACTCTGTAATGGCACTTTACCAGTACTAAACTGGTGTTGATGAAGTCCCCGTATATGTGAAAGATTCTTGAGTGGGACTCTGAACAAAAAGACAACCGATTATCCTCCTTAAGTTAATCCTCTATTCTGTCGACCTATCTAGAGTTGACCTAGCATGTTTATGGCAATAACTATTCATTCGGTTTTGTATTGTAAATGACAGTGTGTTGATCAATGGTTAGACATATCTTCAGAAATGTCCGTCTGTTTTAATGGTGTGCGTGGTAATCATCAGAATCCACTCATATCGTGATGATATCGTATGAAAATCTACACTGAGACATGATCCATTGTTGTAAGAAATCCTTTACATATCTACAACTGCTCTGATACTAATCACTGGTTTTTACTGTCTAATCCGAAGAACAGGAAAAACCAATATCGTCTCCAATCAAATTCCAAACATTGGCGTCTACGATCGAATCTTACACAAATCCGTTCTACCGTGTCATTATTTTCGTCGAAGAATGCATAACAGGCTTACAAAATTAGTTTGATATCAAATCATATTAATATTAGAAAGTACAGATTACCTATCCCGATGCAGATGTTGGTTACAGTGTGCAATTATCAGTTAAGTATTTACACATTCAACACGCCGGCGGGTAAATGTATTAAGCCTGTGATATTGTTGAGATTTTATTCCGTTTTATCATAATTAGGAATAATTATGATATTGCACCATGGGCATGCATATGAAATTTGTCTTATCATTTATTTTAATGTTTTTATCGATTTATGATATTTACTATGAAGTAATCAATCTACTTCCTTATAATTATTGTTGCTGAAGGTTTATCGTTGTTTTGATGTCCCACTCAATCTCTCGCTTATATGGAGATGTTTCCGAATGCCGGTGATAATTACACTTGTTCGATTATGCTTGACATTTTAGACAGCTAAGCATGGATGGTTCTTAAACGTGCTAACGTCTGTTACACGTGATCCACATTTGTCACATAATGACAATAATAATCTATCACATAACATGGATAGAAAGATAATATAAGCTAGAGTCCACGATCTTACGATCTAACTGCGAACACGCTACCTCGAAGCTCTTCTGCATAATTGTTGAACTAACATGTCATTTAATATATTACATAAACACATTTCTCCTTTGAAATATTTAGTTCTCTGTAGTCGATAGCTATGCACAGACTCTCGTCCCTACTTCGAACCTTGTTTGTGTCAATGTTTATGATGCAAGAAAACTGCAATTATTGTTACAGTTACGGAGGACCGATTCTTAAATAAATAATAGCCAAATTTTTCGTCCAATTACTAGACCCTGCCTGCCACCGAATGATTGAAAGACTGAAGAAGTAGCGTAAATCAACAAGCTATATTAGATGATTCAAGACTCTTTCAAACAGTTATGATCTAGATTTTACATGAGTTAAGCGAAGATATGATAAGAACGATTTGTTTATAAAAACACGCAAAACACGTACTTTATACCCACTTTGACCTTCATTTTAACAAAACCTGAAGACAAGGCAAAACCTCTGTTGATTCGTCATTTTCCAGATTGTTTACAGTGTGCCGTTTGTCTACAGGAACAGCCCGTTAAGTGTTGTTTGATTAAAACCTCATGTGGCTATAATTTTGAGGCGTTTGGAATGAATGTATAATTATATTGCGGTGTTAAATACTGAGGATATCATTACGTTAGCAATTTGATGGTGTTCAATGAGGTAAATGAATGTAAATATCAATTTTCTCAAGCAGGAACGTACCATGGGCATCTTTCAGCTTTCTTAATGCAATGAATTATATTTCTATCTCCGTTTTTCAATACTTGTCGTTCATTTATTTGGTAAAGTACATTGGTATTGACGATGCATCGATAAGTATAGCAAGTGGCGTAATGGTAACGCAAAATTGTACTGTGTGAACCAGTGAAACGCAATAACTTGTTCCTTACACATTGTCCTGAATTTACAAATTATTGGCGCTTGCTGTGTACCCATGACACGCACAGAAAACAAATTTTATTGTTCATCAGTGCTGAAAAATAAGACGAAATGTCTTAATCTGGAAATATCTGTCCAATGCAGGGTGAGTATTCTTAATTCTAGAAAAAGCAAATTGTGCATTACTGATATTGCGAGAAATGCCAAGTCGCTCGATCATGCATGGAACAATATTTTTGTTGTAATCAAATAAGTTCATCAATGACTAATGTGTGCGCTCAACATAGACGATGCATAAAATTCATGAATTTAACGATTCATTTCAAGAAAATCAAGAAAATCTAACAGAATGTGTTAATTAAGTTGTCTAGAATTGAATGAAACATATCAATGTGGGTAGATATGCCTATATATGATGACTTTGGAATCACAGACTTATATCAGTAAAACCCAATGAAAGGTAGAATTACGGGAAGAAGTTATATAACGTATATAAAGTATATAAAGTGATAAAAAGGCACTATCTATATGGCATCAAGTTCTTATATCTCTTCAATGAATTTTGCGTTAAGCGATTTTGTTTTTCATCTATATTTTAATATTATAGTTTTTTGTATCTGAATTCAATCTCTAGCTACAGCAATGGTTCCTTTTTTAAAAGGCCGCACTACTAAAGGTATATTCGCAATAATATCTGGTGGATTTCAAAAATGCTATTTTTATATATGAATAAAGATTATACGGCTTCTACGTGGTGTGTAACCGTCGTTTTAGACGTGCCAAATGACGTTTTATTTGATATACTGTTGTATTCATTTCAACCAGGCGTTTGTTTTTATCATTTTGACTCTACAAATGTCATAAAACATTATTAAAATGTTGTTTATACATTTAGAAATTTAATGTTGTAATCGAGAAGCATTAATTTATAGTGAGACAACACTAAATGGCGGTGTATCCTCCACACATGTGGTCATGGAGTAGTGGGGACCTTTATTATGCCAATATATATTGTAACATGGGCCCTATGCATTATTGTTCCATAATAACGATAACCACACCCTAAAAAAAGAAAAAAGAAAAGAAACACAATATTCATCTCCTTTTAAAATATATAAAAAATACGGTGCACTTAAACTCATCGCCGGTTTTTGAAGGAGTTCGTGTTGATCCAGTTTTTGTTTTACACGTCTAGTTGTTAGGATTGCTGTTTGTGTTATTGTCTCTTTTTATTTTAGCCATGGTTTTGTCTGATTTTCTATTCTTTAAAATTTTGATTGCCCCCCCCCCCCCCTCCACACTTGGTATCTTAAGCTACTTCCTTTTTTATCGGTAAATACAGGTCGCGCATGGACCTCTGAAAATATAGAAAGGGAAACATATGTTATAAAGGAGAAAACGTCCTCTGTTGAACCGTTGACATTCTTCGAGGATCTACCGTCAATGGAAATAAAAAGTATGGAATTGCCATCGCAAAGCAACTACAATGCAACTCAAATGATTATCAAGAACGTTTTCAAACTCTAAAAAATAGGGTGCGGATATAACTGGTAGATTTTATCTCTGTCTGTCAAATCTGTCAGTACTTTTTGTTGCATATCTCTAGAATCAATCTGTGGAAAATATGATAATTTCTATTTTATCTTTTACAACACTACCAGGCACTTAACGTGTAACAATAATTATCAAACGCGTCTCAACATGTTCAAATTATCTTTCCCAAATGGGAATTATTACACGCAGAAAGCTTTTCCAGCATGTTAAAAATCAATTCAATCATTTTTAAATAGCTCGTGTACAATTGAAACTACTACTTCTCAGTCAATGGGAATTCCATGTTTTATCTTCTGAGAAACATTTGCAACTTGATCATATAACTGATTTTCGGGGGGGGGGGGGTGTCTTTTCTTTCTTTTCTTTGTATCTTTTTTTTCAGTAACTTGATCGTTCTTGAATTTTGATTTTGTGTCCACTGGCTTAACATTATGTCATGTGCCAACGCAAAATAAAAAATGCGAATATAGATCTAGACAGATTTCCTCTCTAAAAGCTTTAAATGTTGGCTCTTTTTCCTCTTTCCGAAATAATTTGTATTTTCTGACAGTGGCATGTAGGTTTCAGACTTATGTACTTAATTTATGCCATGTGTATTTGATTAACACTCCGGTTATCTGTATAACAAGTGTGTAATATTTACAGAAAAAACACTACTAACAACCCGATCAATAATTTGAATACCACAGAATACAAACTGAAGTGATACAGATCGAATTGTTGGATGTTTTGCTGTATTGCTTTACTACTGTTTAGTGTTCCATTCAAGAATTCGTCACTTGACCGGAAGCGGATGGAGGACTTCAAATATGGACCTTTGTTTGGCACTCAGAACCATTGATTAACTACATAAACCTACTACATATATACTATGAAACCCAGGGTTTTTTGTTCCTTCCATCATTACGACTTGCTATATTTTCACATGAAATGCTAGTCCACTGAACAGTTGAAATCTATTTACGACTAAGGTTCATCAGGGCCCAGACTGGAACGAAGACCCGGTTGTTCTAATGTATGAACACCGCTGTTGTGTTTTATATGTAATAAAAGGTCCTAGCATATGCGAGCTCAAAGGAGACACAAAACGCTATAAAAAGTTAGTAGCAGTGGTTATGCTGTTGGTTAAACAGTGGTAACTGCTCAATCTACCACAAAATCAATATCTAAATCAGTGCGCATAGTATATTTTTTTTACGTGAAACTCCATTCTCATTAGTGTATATCTTTTTTTTAAAGATATTCTTCCCAAGTAAAATTTTCAAAAAATAGATTCTCAACATTATTATGCTTATACATACATACCTTATGTAATACAGCATAAACATGAACTTAAGATTGGCTGTTGCAGTGTATTACATATCTACCTTTTTTCTTTCTTGTTTCTTAAATACATTCTAGACAAAACAGATGTTATTGATAGATTCTCTCAACTCACAATTGCATTTGAATTAAAGTTATGATTTTTGACATCAACAATTACAGCTCCTTATATAACAATAAAAGCCAGAATCTCTCTCTGCTTAGTGATCCATAGTTTATTTATGAGCTAGAAAAGGCTGCATATGACTGACGAAAAGTGGTATAAGCATTCAAAGCCTAAGCGAGATTTTTCATGTCAGTATTTTCATGTGAAATGTAATGTAAGACTGTAGTTTTATAATCATTGTTCAATGTAAGAATCTACAAAGAACGTAGGGATAATGATGCTCTCTAGCACCTAGCCCTCCGGTATAAATGAATTATCCCAGCAGACTGTGTGATGACAAAGATCATTTACCGCCCTGATTCTCTAGATTTAGTAGATTCAAAGGCTTATCGTAATGATGTAAGTCGGGATACTTCGATAGTTGAATATATGTACTTTTCATCAGCAATTTCATGTACCATATCCTTATTTAATTCCAAGATGAAATGGCATCATCAATAACTGTCGCTGTAATTCTGAAAGCAAACATGGGATGAACCGGAGGTTTGTCTGTGCAATCAATCTCATGGCGATACTCGAGTAAATCATATTGACAATTTAGATGAAGAAAATTCTAGCCCAATTTTTCTATTAGCATTTGAGTTATCATGATATCAAAAGAAACTTACTCACTTTCTTTTTAACTTTAAGTGCATTCTTTTTTTCTTCTTCTCCTTTTCTTCGAGAAAAGTTTGAACCTTTTCTAATAAGGAATAGATTGGAAATTATCATAATACTTAAAATTCTAAATCTTCTAAAACCTTATTATTGCGAATCAGGAGCTATTTCAAATCATTCTTGCGACTCTTTGTTTTCGCGTGTATGCGTATAATACTTTGTGCTTGATAGTACTTATTTTTGTAATATCAGAGTAATCTACCTTTATTTTATACCTTAATTTTTTTCCAGTTTCTTCTATCGAATAAACATGCAAAAAATGAATTTTGCAAGTGAATTGCATTAACGATGTATACAAGAATGTCTACTGGTCCAATACGTAGTACTGACCACTGTCATTCTGAAAGGACGGATATCTAGAACGGAGAGCTGATAATTTACTTTTCGATCAAAGTGACTTGGAAATTGTTTTCTTGGCTTTAGGTATAATGTGAAAACAAGTGGGTTTTTGTACATTTAGTTAGCGCACATCATCGCTTAAGTGATTTGGTCTCGACGCAGAATTCCATGGGCAGATTGAGTTTATGTAATCTGTTTTGGCATGTCGAAATTTGATTATGTGTAACAACTATTGGTATTAAACATCTGATGTCTTCAGCCATACACGGGTTGACGTAAGAATCCATTTAAATGATTGTCATTGATTACGGAATCTTCTTACAAGTGTTTTGTGGTGTTTGGCTGTAAAGATGGCTATTACTGAGAGTGCTGCAAATGTAACGATAAATCTTAAGAGTAGAGTCACTAATAAGGATCATAATTCATCCTCAAAAACATATTTTAAGCATGACATGAAGACGTCAATTCAAAATACACGTACATATTACTTACATAAAAAAATCAGCCTAATTGATTCTCTTTTTTTACGTACGTCGCATAGTGATCTGATAAAATCGCATTGAGAGGTCAAATTCTATAACCTTTGTCAAAAAACCAATCGAATTTCAGAGGAATGGAAATTGATAGAACTAGTCGCCAATGGGATTATATAATAGGCACAATTTTTGAGAGATGTAATAATAGAATTTGATCTCTGATAAGGGTATCATTAGAACTTCATGCGACACGTCTTAGGAAAGGAGCACTTTTGTGATATATTAGAACTTCATGTGACACAGCATAGGAAAGGAGAACTTTTATGATATATTAGAATACTTCATGCGAAACGGCATAGGAAAGGAGACGTTTTATGATATATTAGAACTCCATGCAACACGGCATAGGAAAGCGCACTTTTATGATATATTAGAACTTCAAGCGACACCGAGAAGAAAAAAACTTTTTATGATCTATCAAAGCGTTTTATATTAGTTTATAGTAGTATGTTCAATCCATCTATTCAGATATGATTGGTCTACTGCTTTCCGCTACCGGGCTACACTAATGACTTTATCGGATGCTTATTACGGGCCGGCACGAGCCGGTCCGTAATATGATATGATTTT
>JACSZP010023600.1:0-37734 GCA_016161895.1 Pinna nobilis
AGTAAGAACCTAACTTATTGAATACTTAGATAAAGGACCATTTAGGTTTCCACCTCACAATAGGAATCTCACTTACAAGTACTGACCACCTCAGATAAAGGACCATGTAGGTGACCACTTCATAGAAGGAGCCTGACTTACTGACCATCTCACATAAAGGACCATGTAGGTGGCCACCTCATGATGGGAACCTCACTTACATGTATTGACCACCTGACACTATGAGGACCATGTACGTTATCCTCTTTACATTACAAATCTCCGAGTACTAAGTCTAAATGAATCAATGATATGAAAAATTAGAGATATTTCTTTTTTCATTATTCACATCAATTTGACCAAGAATATACTACAATCGTGCAGGTAGTGTATCAATGATAAAAAGGGATATCATGAACTTAACATGAATTTTCATTATACAACATAAGGGACTTTGTCATGCTCAATCATAAATCAAAATATCTGATGAAAAATCAACATCAAAAACACAAACTTTCTAAAGTATTATTTTTTATTACAAATGTCATTTATTTTTCTTAAAGATGTTGGGTCTATGCTAGTCAATTTTTCCAGAGCTCACCTTGGGCATATAATCAGTTCCATGGCTCAAAACCACAGTTTACGAGTGTGGCTCATCATAATGACATCAAAGCAAAACATGCTAAAATTAAGTATCATATACATGTATATACCATATGTACATACATGTATAATTTTGATTTTTTTGAATTCCTAATAGTTCTGTTTTGTTGGTAACTTACTTTTAAGGAATCTGATCATTATACAACTTAGGCTAAAGGAAGCTGATCATTATACAACTTAGGCTAAAGGAAGCTGATCATTATACAACTTAGGCTAAAAGGAGCTGATCTTTATACAACTTAGGCTAAAGGGAGCTGATCATTATACAACTTTGGATTAAGGAAGCTGATCATTATACAACTTAAGCTTAGGGAAGCTGATTGTTGTTGCGTTGCTGTTTAACGTCCCACTCAAGAATATTTCACTCATATGGAGACGTCACCGTGTGCCGGTGAAGGGCAACAAATTTTGCCTGTGCTTGGGACTGCTGGCCATAGAGCAGGGAAGGTTCTTTAATGTGCCAACACCTACAGTGAGGCGGGACCTCGTTTTTTTTACTGTCTCATCCGAAAGACAGGGACGGCCAACCACGGAGTGGCGCTGCGGGAATCGAACCCCGGACCCCTCGGCTTGAAGTCGAACACGCTAACCACTTGGCAACAGAGGCAAGAGAAGCTGGTTATTATACAACTTAGACTAAAGGGAGCTGATCATTATACAACTTAGGCTTAAAGAAAGATGATCATTATACAACTTAGGCTTGTAGGCTTATGGAAGCTGGTCGTTATTCAACTTAGGCCTATGGAAGCTGATCATTATACAACTTAGGCTTAAGGAAGCTGATCATTATACAACTTAGGCTTAAGGAAGCTGATCATTATACAACTTAGGCTTAAGGAAGCTGATCATTATACAACTTTTGCCTATGGAAGCTGATCATTATACAACTTAGGCTTAAGGAAGCTAATCATTATACAACTTAGGCTTAAGGAAGCTGATCATTATACAACTTAGGCTTAAGGAAGCTGATCATTATACAACTTAGGCCTATGGAAGCTGATCATTATACAACTTAGGCTTAAGGAAGATGATCATTATACAACTTAGGCTTAAGGAAGCTGATTATTATACAACTTAGGCTTAAAGAAAGATGATCATTATACAACTTAGGCTTAAAGAAAGATGATCATTATACAACTTAGGCTTAAAGAAAGATGATCATTATACAAGGAAGCTGGTACACTTAGGCTTAGGGAAGTTGATCATTATACAACTTAGGCTTAAGAAAGCTGATCATTATACAACTTGATTTTAAAGGAAGCTGTATGATCATTACAAGCTTTGATATGTCTTAATGATTCACCATTTTAGTTTTATCTATATAGCACCTCACAGACTTTACATATCTAAACCTTTACAAACAAATTTCTTATATATCAAAGAATCTTTATCAGTCTACTTTAAGCCAATACCTAACCTTACTTTATTGTTTCATACAAGTGCATCCCCAGTTCCCAATTGTATATGCATCCATGGCTAAAGGTGTAAGACATTACTCCATAGAATTGTTCAATTTTGGGGTGACAATTTCATCCTCAAAGTACTATGACAGACACCATTACTGAAGCATTCATCCAATGGATGAATATAGAGTAAAACTAGAATTGTCCTAACGGGACTTATACCCCCAGTGGCAGCATTTTCGAGGAACGGGAGTTATGTGACCTTGACCTTTGAACCCAAAAATCAATAGGGATCCTCTTTGAGTGATAGGCAACCTATGTATGAAGTACCAACATTGTAGACCCACAGGTACTTGAGTTATAGTGTGGAAACCATTTTCAAGGAAGAGTCTTGTGATCTTGACCTTTGACCTTCCGACCCCATAATCAATAGGGATCCTAGAGTAAAGGACAACCCATGTGTGAAGTATCAAGTTTGTAGACCCATGGGTACTTGAGTTATGGTGTGGAAACCATTTTCAAGGAACATCTTGTGACCTTGACCTTTGGACCCAAAAATCAATAGGGATCCTCCTTGAGTCATGGGCAACCCATGTGTGAAGTATCAACTTTGTAGACCCACAGGTATTGAGTTATGGTGCGGAAACCATTTTCAAGGAACAGGGTCTTGTGACCTTGACATTTGACCTTCCAACCCAAAAATCATAAGGGATCCTCCTTGAGTCCTAGGCAACCCATGTGTGAAGTACTGACATTGTAGACCCACAGGTACTTGAGTTATTGTGCGGAAACCATTTTGAAGGAACAGTCTTGTGACCTTGACCTTTGACCTTCCGACCCCAAAATCAATAGGGATCCTCCTTGAGTTAGGCAACCCATGTGTGAAGTATCAACTTTGTAGACCCATGGGTACTTGAGTTATGGTGCGGAAACCATTTTCAAAGAACAGTCTTGTGACCTTAACCTTTGACCTTCTGACCCCAAAATCAATCGAGATCCTCCTTGAGTCATGGGCAACCCATGTGTGAAGTATCAACTTTGTAGACCCATGGGAATACATCGACAGACGGACGGACGGATGGACAGACATGGTGAAACCAGTACCGGTATATCCCCCTACAACTTTGTCAGCAGGGGGTATAATAACACACAACGATCCTGCATATAGGGCTTATAGTCATTGGCTTATTGTACAGATCTAGCATGTGTCATTTTATTGCTATGTGAGCAAGTCTGGAAATGCACAGGTGTTAGTTTTAGGTGTTTAACTCTATACACTGTAGATGTGGTGTGTGCCCCCTCCAGAACCAAAATGCTGATGCAACCATGTGACTAGAAAGTTGTTGAGTAAAGCATAAATCAACAATAAATCAATATGATATTCACCTCCAAGGTGAACTCATACAATGGGGTATAAATGTAGGCTGTCATTTTTGTAGTAATCTTTCAGATTCTACAAGATCTTGTTGACATCATGAATTAAATGAAATGAAAACAGGTAGGTTTGATTTTTTTTAATATAAATATCATTTATTACAGTTTGGTAACATGAGGCAATATTTCACAAATATTAGGAGTATTTGTGAGCGTTTCTCTCTCTCTCTCTTAGTAACAGAAGATATGAAATCATAAATAAACTTTTCTAAAATGAACTGAGCAAAAAAGATCTCTTGATGTGATGGCAGATGCTACCAATTTACACACACACACACAATATCAGACATCCAAGTATCAGTTTCCACACTTATTGGAGGCGCTGAGTCACCAACAATTCTCAAGCTCAAAATCAGTTTCAGCTCAACTATTTCCTCAAATTTTAAATGAGTTCTATACAGTACATACACACCTGGCTCAACAATTCTGTTATTCCATTTATCCAGTAGTCTAGAAAAGTCTATTTTGTGAAATTTCTGTACACAAAATTAACTTGATAAATATAAATAACAAACAATTATTCCACATTAAAAAAATAATTGTGTTCAAAATAGAAACTGATCAACAATTGTACTTATCGACCAGCTGGACAAGTCGAAATCATGACGGTGAACCCTAACACATACATGTATACTGGTCACAGACCAATTCTCACAAACTGAAAGTACCAATTCTCACCATCTAATTTTCTTTTACCTTATATTTTATGGTTCTTTTCAGACATTTTTTGTTTTATCTGCTGAAAAATCAGAAATAAAACCATTAAAAGTATACATGTTTGCATGTCTTATAGCACTTAAAATCAGTTGGAGAGAATTGGTACTATGTGAGAAATGGTACGGGACCAGTGCAGACACTCTACTGTACACACAAACATACGCAAAATGTATGCATCACTATACATGTACATGTATATATGTATGCAACAGCATACAAGAGACTAGATATCAGACCTAAGTTGGACATACACAAATCATACATTTGCATACCCATAAAGTCCAATATATTTCATACAACCTTGCACACATAATTCATTTGGTCAAATGAATTGAATGCATCAACAAAAATATAAATAGGCGAAAAATCTCAAATAAGTATATATAGCACTAAATAATTGAGAATTTTCTCTGACCCTTTTGAGGTAATTTGTATTACCCTAGAATAGATGCATATATGAATGAAATGTAAGAAATGGATAGAGAACAAATGATTGACTAGATTGTTTTATGGGATAACTGACAGATGTAAAAAGAGGAGTAGGGACCAGCACATTGTATTTTGTGAGAGGGATGTACTGTAACCACTAAGCGATGCATGAAATGATTTGAAAATCAATATACAGTGCAAAAAAATCAAAGGAAAAATGGGTACATGTTTGATTGCTTTTATGTGTTCACATAATTTAAACTTGTGATTTGAATGTTTTGGCATTAAATGAGATATGTAAAATTTGTGTTGCAAATGTCAACTTTTCCAAAGGGCAAGCATGATACATGTATATATAATGCCATTCTTAACATTATTTCAGTTACCCTGATACAGGGTACAGAAATGATGACGAAGGCGGGGGACTTTCCCCCTCAATGTAGTGTGTCACCTATAAGGTACCAATATCAAATCCACATGACGAGGACCTTCAGGTATTACTGTCTCATCAAAATGGCAGGCAAAGCCAGGCATGCTGGGGATAGGATTTGAACCGCGGTCCAGTCACAAACTGAGTGCTATCCAATAAGAAAACCATGACTAGCTAGTCTGGAAGTGAGCCCAATCATAATATAAAGCCATTACTGATTCTATAGAATACATGTACATGGGTATGACAGTCAGTACAATGTACATGCATGTACCTGTAATGTCAACCTTGAAAAATTTCCATGGGGGTGATTTTTCAAATTCATGAAAAAATCTCTAAATTTTACTAAGAATTGATAATAAAAAGGTATGAATTTTTCTTAAGAAATTATCAAAAATTTTATATAAAAGATAGAAAGTCTCTCTATTGATGGGGGAGACTTGGCAAGTACATGTGACCTACTAACAGATCACTTGTATTGCCTATTGGTACTTGTGACTCTCGCAGCTTAGTCATGCTACAACTTCATTGTATACAGGTACTTGCTTCTTTCTTTCAATGTATATGTATGAGGAGTATCATCATAATCTTGGCCAAAATATCAATTGGTAAAAAATATGAACTAAATTTGATTGAAAAAATATCTCAAAACATGACTTTACAAAAAATACATAGGAAAAGAATAAATAAACAAATAAAAGATTAAAATTGTAAGTCTTAACAAAATTGTTTTTAAATTCCAATGAGTGTCAGTGATACATGTAACAAAGAACAACAGAATTCTATAGTATCCTACAAGGCTGACCCTCTCTCTCTCTCTCTCTCTCTCTCTCTCTCTCTCTCTCTCTGAACACTTAATCTTCTTTTACCATTTCATTTATCACTATAATATCTATGATATATCATGACTAGCTGATCACTTTTGATACATACACATACGAGCCAATGTATACATATACAAAAATATCCCGACTTTGGAGGAAATGACGAACACAAATATGAATATCATACATGTATGCTGCCAACGATCAAAATGCAGAATCAATCCCAATCAAATCTCAAATTAATTAAAGAGTAAAGTCGTTCATTATGTGGTCTGAAGAAGTCAGTTAATTTTTTCATCACCCCTGGGTCTATATCGGGATGTTTTCTACCTTTGGTCGCACCTAAGCACTTCTCTTCACTCTGGTCTCTCATGCAATAAAATCCCCTTGTTTCATTGAAATACAAATTTTTCTCTGTCACTTGCCGTCTCAACCCCAGGAAATCCTCCACTCTGTGAATCTCTTGTAATGGACTAGTTATCAAATTGTCACCGTTGACAATGTGAATTTGTTCGGGTTCGAACACATTGAGCCATCTCCTGAAGTGTTCGTGATATATACTAGTTCTAATGGCTTTGTACCCTAAATTCACCTCGCCTGACTTCGAATCGATGACTAGATTTTCAAATTTTTCGAAGGGCTTTCCTTTCGCTCTTCTGTTGTAATACACTTGAGTGTAATCGGATATCACTCGCGTCGTCGGATTTCTTAGTATCACAATTAGCTTGATTGTGCTGTTCATTTTGTAAATTCGTTCAGGCACATTTTCCGTTATGAAATATCTCGGACTCTTTTCTATCGTCACTTGCTCAGGAAGTGAATAGGGCATGTTTTCTTTGTACCATTCCAGACCGTATGAATATTTCTCTTCTTCATCAAAGTAATGCACTTCGTGTTCCGCAGACGTAATCATAGGATGTAAATCTAAGAAATTCAATAGCGCCCTAGTTCCACATTTTCTTACTCCAATAATAACACATTGTGGAAGTCGTTTTTCTAATCCTAGCTGATGAAATTTTTCTGTGTCAATTTCTCCCTCCTCCAACAATTTCCGGACACCCCCCACTCCCAGTAAACTTTCCTGTGGAACATACTTTATACTTATTGACCTCCACACCTCTGAATTGGAATAAACTGCAAGACACACAAAGAAAGAGATAACAGAAGAAAGCATGAGTAAATGTTTCCCTTGTCTCTTCATTCTGGACCACATTGTCTTGGGGATACTTCCGATTTTAGTCCATGTCTCAGAGTTATGCTGTCTATGGGACTCTGCGGACCCATCTTCTGTCATGTCGCCCAGATCATCTGGAGAGAGAGAAAAAAATAAAAGTTATAATCTTTGTATCATAATATCTATCAAAGATAAACAAATAGCAATAGTACTACACATATATTGTTAAACTAGGCTGAAAAATGTATTCCACTTGGATAATGGCGATAAGTAATTTCCTTACCAGCATATCACTCCATGCTTACGTGTAGGCTGCACTTAAAATATTTATAATTTCTAATATTACTCATGCTCTCGGCTGTTGATAACACAAATTTGTACAACAGTTATGTAAGAGTAATCTCCCTGTCCTAGTGTTATTACAACTGTTCAAACAAGTCTATACTATAACACTGGAAACAATTCCATTTAACAACACTGAAATACAAGCTGTGTTATCTGGGACACCAAAGCACCAATTGTCACTGTGAACATAAAACAAGTTCATGTGAACTGCGGTTAGGCTATAAAGAGCATTTTAAATGTGGAAAGCCTGGATTAATAGCTAAAGCTGGTCAGTTGGACATGACAAACTGACCATCCAGGTATTCTATCCACAGCCCAGGTGTTAGTTAATGTTATTAAATTTAATCTTCTATCTGTACGAAGCTGATCACCACAATGTCCGACCTTTCACATTTTAAACCTTTTTATATCTCTGTCCACAAGCATGTGCCCTTGCAGTACACATATTCTACGCCTTAGTATCCGTAATAGCCATTTTTTAATATAGCTCATTTACTGCAATACACACATGTCCATTTTAAGTCCACAAGACAGGTACCCAAAAACACCAAAAATATACGTCCATTTCCCATCCACATGTATAAGACAAGGGCCCAAAGTCATCAAAGATACACATGTATGTCCATTTCTAGTCTAAAAGACAAGGGTCTAAAGTCAACAAAGATACACATGTATTTCCATTTCTAGTCTATAAGACAAGGGCCTAAAGTCAACAAAGATACACATGTATGTCCATTTCCAGTCTAAAAGACAAGGGTCTAAAGTAAACAAAGATACACATGTATGTCCATTTCTAGTCTAAAAGACAGGGGCCTAACGTCACCAAAGACACACATATATGTCCATTTCTAGTCTAAAAGACAACGACCTAAAGTCACCAAAGACACACAAGATTGTCCATTTCTAGTATAAAAGACAACGGCCCAGAGTCACCAAAGATACACATGTATGTCCATTTCCAGTCTAAAAGACAAGGGTCTAAAGTCAACAAAGATACACGTGTATGTCCATTTCTAGTCTAAAAGACAACGGCCCAGAGTCACCAAAGACACACATGATTGTCCATTTCTAGTCTAAAAGACAACGGCCCAGAGTCACCAAAGACATACATGATTGTCCATTTCTAGTCTAAAAGACAACGGTCCAGAGTCACCAAAGACACACATGATTGTCCATTTCTAGTCTAAAAGACAACGACCTAAAGTCACCAAAGACACACATGATTGTCCATTTCTAGTCTAAAACTAAAAGACAAGGGCCCAAAGTCACCAAAGATACACATGTACATGTATGTCCATTTCTAGTCTATAAGACTTTATGGTCCAAAGTGATCAGAAATTTCATGCTCAGCTGAGCTGATTTTCTTCAAATTTCAAATGAATACACCATAATTACAGGACAGATCTAAAAGCATTTCATCACGTGTAATCACAAAATACTTTCATATACTTGTAACACTATTTTTCTTCATGTTACTTAATTAATAATGTTTAAAACAAAAACAGTTTAGGCTGAGAATACCAAATGTAGTCTTTTAGTTTCATAACTATAAACATCTGTGACAGAATGTCTCTTGAAAACAATGTGAGATTTTACCTTAAAGACAATCTAGAAAACATCTGGTTAATAACCCTGTACTAAAAAAAAAAAAAGAAGATAAACTACCTCCCTATGCTTTCTTACTTCACATCTGTATTGTTAATAGGATATGGTTCAGATCTGCTTAAGGCTGCCAGAGACAGTTCATTACCACTAAACAGCAGATACACAAATGGCAGCTTTCCAATTACTCTTTGATTAGGAGGGGTGTAAACTTTATCACTATATATAATTTTTGTTTCAGAGTTGAAAAGTATTTGTTTTTTGTTTTGTTGGGGTGTCTGTTTATTATACCAACAGGGCCTCTGTCATTAAAAAGCCTCATCTGAACAAGCTGCAAATTCCATTTAAGTTCTGTTGCAAACACCATTGCAAGCACTTGGCTACCGTACAGCTGCTGTATGTTAAGGACCTAAATGTGACACAAAATGGATTCAAACCCAGGGCCTCCTATACAAACTCTTATCATCACAGGGCCACTTTGGTGGTGGTCAGAAATTAAAGGATGACAACAGAGATCACTTAGTAATAGCATCAAATAACTGTTATCATATACAGTACAGCCTCATTAATCACTTTTGTTCCTGATTAATGAAGCATCCAAATTTCCAATTTACTGAAACATACCTGTACCTATCATACAATGTAATTACCAATTACATGAGATAAATGAAACTTGATTGTATTGTTCTAGATAAAGAAATTTGTTTCGCAAAATCTTTCAGTCGTGAAAAAGGTATTGATAAGAAAGCTACAGGATAATTTTACTGACAGAAAATTCAACCTTAGAGTAAAAAAAAAATCATGCATATCTAAATTTTCATGACAAACAAATACATCTGATCTCTTATATTTAGTCTGCAACTGTATAGACTTTTTCTGAGTGTAAATATAGAACGTCCCTCTTTTTCTTTCGATTTACGAGCGGATAAAACATTTAATACCCTGCAGGATACAAAACACAATTATGTGGACGGAACAGCATCCCTTAAGATGTCTGCAGAAGGAACGTTGAATAAGTGTGCTGACAAGGATGCATTTAGCCCATTAATCATGGTACCGAATTAAGTAGACCAAGTTTATTTAGCAAATTGAAACATCTCAAAGTGTTATGTCCGACATCCATCAACGGTAAACCAATGAGGTCTTCCTAAACTACTTATCATTTCCGGTGCTGACTACAATCCATTTTCATCCATGACAATAAATTTGCCATTCTCAAATAGACCTATACTGATGCATTATGTCGGAAGAGCTAATCAGCTCATAATTCCTAGAATTGGCATCTGAATGATTAAGCTAGGCAATTCAGGATACCTCAATTTGTGTTTATTATGAACGAGTGCATTAAGCATGCCCTCCAGGAGATATAAATAATAGTTTGTTAATTTATATTTATGTAATGCCAACATCAGAATACACTGCACTGGAAGCAAATGAGACTATGCCGTTATTTTCCTAATTATTGGCAGTAATAGCGCTTTGTACTTGTAACTTGCTGTTGTATTTCGGATCTGATTTAGTGATTAAGAAAATAGCAGAATTAGAATTTCTAAACTCTGATAATTCATAATTGCAATTCTGATAAACATTCCTAAGGGAGGGAGAGATTTTGTTGTAGAATTATTGTTAAGTTTCTTTTCTATCATGGAGGCATTGCTAAATAAGTCAAGGACTAAATGAAAGCAATGTGTCAGAAGACACAAGTTACACTGAAATGTGGCATAAGCCAATTTTTGTCCAGAATGATTATTGAAGGTCCATAACTCCGTCAAATAATAAGTGATTTTACTTTTAGACATCATCGAACTCATTCGAGATCTTATTAATATAAAGCAATACACCAATTTTTTTTTCAAATCAAATAAAAATATCTAAAGCCATTTGATGGAAACAGAGAAATTACCTATTTTGACCATTTTAAAGTCCCATAACTCTGGCAAATTTTGACCGATTTTGGCCATTATCTAACACATCTGAGATCTTGTTGATATAAAGCAATACACTAAATTTTGTTCAAATCTGATGAAAAAATCTCAAGTTATTTGACGGAAATGGAAAAATGATCTATTTTCACGATTTTAAAGTCCTGTAACTCTGGCGAATATTGACAGATTTCGGTCATTATCGAACTCAAACAAACAGACGGACCAAAAACAATATGCCCCTTGATCCTCAATCTCGGGGGAATAAAAACTGGCCTAAGCTCAGCACCTACAGCCATTAAGCAGAGAGGGTTTTTTAATGTGCCAATGCCTATTGTGAATTTTTTTTTTACTGTCCACTCCAAAGGACAGAGAAAGTCAGTTACTCTCCAACTCACAACCTTGTTATGAGAGAGAGAGAGAGAGAGAGAGAGAGAGAGAGAGAGAGAGATCTGCAACTTCCTAATGAGAAACACTGAAACAAGATGTTTTAACAAAGAAAATATTCAAGGAATAATGATACTATCTAAGGTCTTGCAAAAACCACCTGGCCAAACATCTCCTCCCAAAGTCAAATATGTATTGTAATTATCAACAGAAACTTTTTACACTTCATCAAGCTGAAAATATGTATTTTAGAGTTCCAATCAGATGAGTTTTATCACAAACATTTTACTATTATTTTTATATTCAAAATCACACTATGTAATATTGCAAGAAATAAACTTTAATTAAATGTGACTTGAGCCCATTTCATGCCCATGTGCTGCCGCACATTAGCTAAATTAAAGGAGTCCGCCTGCAAGTTTTATACATTCCATTTTACTCACAATAACAAGTCACAAATTTATCTCCCCTCCCCCTCGCTCATTTTCAATAAAATTTTAACTGATTAGTTCAAATGAAAATGGATGAAACATGCAATGGTTTTTTCATCCCTGTAACATGCCACTGTGATTCTTGTATCAAAGAAAGCAGTAATTTGTTTTTCTTCAATTTTAGCAATACCTACATTCACAATATAACCAGACACAAGTCAAGTTTATCTATTAAGCTAATATTTTTACCTCTGGTATTCCGTAAAATATGAAAGTCTCCAAAATCCAAAAAGAAACTAAAAATCACAGCTTCACCAAGTAAACTACACTGTTCTTAGTTTTTTCACATTAAGACCACTCAGCATCAGAAGCTGTTAATAGTCACAGTCATTGAGCAATAATCGACCTATCATCTTCATCAATGAGTAACGGTACAATCCAGCTGTCGCCCCAATATCACTACTGTATACATACTCCTATTCTTCACTGATGGTGTTTACTACGCCATGAAGATTTCTTATTGAATAATGTAACAGTTTAACATATGGTGTTTATATTCGGAAAGAGCTTAGTATTTATAACGGGACTTCACCAGAGAAAGAGACCACAAAGATCCAGTAGAATTCCACAAACGTAAACAAGTAGATCTTACATTACCTGCCCTATGATAACAAATTGAGCGTGATAACAGCTGCCCAATAAAGTATGTTCATCAATTCCAAACTGAATATGTTTTAATTGGCAACATGAAGTAGCTGTGAAAATAAAATCGGACAGTCATGTAAACACTGGAAATGAAATCCATAAAAATAATTAAAGCGCATAAGTGCTGGCTTTCTATAGAAGTAATCTTTATTCGTTATGGCTGTACACTCAGTTGGCTATAGTGCAACCGAGGCTTATCACATGAAAACATATTTTACTGATTTATTCTGAGTGTTACTCTATACTCTATATTTCCTATGGAACTGTGGTAGATGAGGTAGGCGCTAGTGCTAATGTTAACTAATACTTCAAAATTAATACACAACGGTGGAAACTGTCCTAATGGGACACCAAACAAACCCACTCCTTTTGACATTGGAGAAATCTAATGGAACGTTATTTTTTCCTACACTATTTTTAGAAACTTTAAACTCTTCAATCTAGTCGAAAAAACTGATCCCAATGCAGCTTTTATGTACATGTAGCACATAAATATATATGAAATATGGACATCCAATGAAATAATTACTAAGTCTCTAATACACTATAAGTCTTATCAATCAGGAATATTACAAGTGAAAATTAAATAATCAAATAGATATTCACTCACAGACTTTACACCACAGACATTGACAATGTCAATATCATCATTACTGATGCCTTATATATCCCTTCCAACTTGAACAACGAAAGTTGTATTCACAGCAGGATACATGCAGCATGTCAGTTAAACATTAAGCTTTTATCACTCGTTATAGACCGACTCTACTGTATTGAACAGTGATTAGATATGTAGATACTTAACATAAAAACAAAGATATTGACGAAAGGGGAAAACAGGCAGACAAAATGATGGCCAATTGCAATGCTTGTCTCAGCATCAGGCTTTGTGATCTTCATCCCTCTTTCTACTTATAAAACAAGGGGAAAAAAAAGCAAAATAAAATAAAACAAGAAACGTCTGGAATTTGTTAAGGAAACTGATTAGTATCTGAGAATTTCACATGGTGTCCTTGTGAGCATGTACACTGTGAAATACATCAATCTCCCAGTGAGCTGCTGTCTGGGGTATTAATCAAGAAATAACAAGAAGCTTGTTCTGTATTTGTGGCAGCCATGTACCAGAACCCTGGATTTCAACACTCACCCAGTGATGAATGTCTGCACATGTCAATGGACTGGTAATGACTTCCACACATGCGACTACAGATCTCTGGGAAGAGGGAGGAGGGGGTGATGAATAGCAAATGGCCATCTTGTGGCAAAGGGAGACATAGTGGATTAGACTTTGGTGAGGAGACTTCAACACTGGTGACTAATCTCTGGAAGAGGGAGGGTGTTGGAAGCAAATGGGTGTCTTGTGGCAAAAGGGAGTCATTGTGAATCAGAGTTTTCAGAGTCCTAATTTATCATCTCCTACCCTTTAGCCATAAACCTGAACTGCATATAATATCTGTGTTTTACTGAGGAATGAAGGCATTTGAGCATGCTGTTTACTCAAAGTATTATGGTAATTAGAATGACATCAATAGCTGTGAGACTGCATAAATATTAGTGGGGGGTAGGGGGAAACAAAATTGTCTTAAAATGGACCTCTGTAGGCCTATTTAGGTTTGCATCAATCTGGCTTGGGAGAAATAAAACTGAGTTCACAGTTCTTACAATGTATAGTCCATACGTCTATTAACTATAGAGTGAGGCAAACAGGAAAAGTGGGTAAACACATGGAGCAAGTCACTACACTCTGGCCCAGTCACAGAAAGAGTATACAGAAATTCCTCAAATTCTAACAGTTCACATGCTAAATAAGACACTTGCCTTGGCTCTTAAATCCATGTAACTGTAAATATTTGTGTAATCTGATTGTAAGCCTTCTATTTAATCTAAGGGAAACAAACACTTCAGTTTTTGAAGAGGGGGCATATGCATACAAAGTTATGTCAACTAAACCTACAGTTGCTCTCTGTCCTTTTCCCCCTTCCTTTGTTACAACCACATAAATCATTTGCACCACACAAGGCAGCAGAGGACTGGATATTACCAAAGTTCAGACTACGCTGATGGATACCAAAACCTCACAGTCAGATTTCTTTTCTCGATATTTCTGTGTGGTCTTTCGCATTGAGAAATGATGGGATGAAACTTAAAAAAAATAAAAGATGAAAAAAAAATCCGGAACATAATGTTTATTTCTTCCTTGATTTAGAAAAGAAGGAAAGATCAGCTGGAAGATAAGAATGTGTGTCAGATGAAGTAAGCCTCACTTATAAATAAATAATATCGTATTTTCTTGTCCTGTGAATGCAGTGCAGGAGATCTTCTCAGACACGCATTTCTGTTTATCTAAAGAGGGGATCTCCACATCTTTCACTGACAGTTTCAGAGAAACTCTGGCCCACATCAGGAGCCTGAAAAGACAGCCTCGCCAGCAAAAATATTCGAGACCCATTTTAAAGCACTTTTAAATAGAAATCCAAGGAGAGGAACTGGCTGTAAATATGAATTCAGCAGATAACAAGATATGATATGAACATTTTCAACATGATATGAACATTTTCAACACGAGTGAAATAAATATTTCCCCTGTTTACTTGCAATTCTATATCAATCCAGTCATCAGTGTCAGATAAATGTTTATAGATCCTACCTCTGGATGAAGCTTCATGAATGAGCCTATACAAGAACCAAGCATCAGCGATTTTAATGATTTTTAAGTTTTATGCAGGGGTAGTCGGGTAGTTTAAATAGTTTTCAATGTAAGTTAGCGTAATCATCAATGACTTCCTGACCTAACAAGAATGAATAAGGCATGCATTGTGAGACCTCAAGCAGGGAAGTGCAATGGCTACAGGTTAATGGTGCATATGAATACATTAGCGCAACTGCACTCAACTCCCTCTGTCTACTTCATCACACAAAATGTCAAAGAACCTGTGACCTTTTTCTTCCTGACTATCTGTTTGTTTTTAGGTCTGTTTAACAATGTCTCACTGATGATATAGCGTTTTAATGGCTATTACGCATGCAAGTTAAGCTCAAAAGGCAGATTGAATTGCCGATATTTTCCACATCGACTCTACTGCTAATACGTAAGATCATGTAGGCACACAATGTACTGCTAAATACAGTAACGATGACAGGCGCTAGTATATTTTTCTTCCTCACACAATCTTTCGCCCAGAACAGTCAAGCTGCATGTACATGTATAAGCTATACCTATAATCTACTACAGCAGAAGCTATCTCATGGTGAGATGATAACATTACATGTTCCGTCTCAGTCACAATCTGCTCATATACATGAAGAATCTACAGCTGTTTATAAAACTAAAGCAAGTTTATATCTCAGATTTGTTTTTGGTTAGTTGTTTGTTTTGTTATTTTACATTCAGCTCAAGATCTTGTACTTATACGGAGACATCAAGGAATGATGGTGAGGGGCTACAAACTTATGGTCTATGCTTGGTATTTTGGACCATTGAGTAGTGAGGCTTCTTTAATGTGCTGACACCATGTGACCTCAGTTGTTACCATCTCTGGTCATGTGCATTGTGACCTTATAAGCTTGGCTCAAGGTCATGGTACGACCTTGGGTCATGGGTAACAAGTGTGTGCAAAAACAAGGTCATGATAAAACCTTGGGTCATGGGTGTGGAAAACCACTGTCCCTTAACAGTGTCAGGCAGGGCTGCTGTGGCCAAGTGGTTAGTATGTGTGGCTTCTGATCGAGAGAACCAGAGTTTGAGCCAGAGCCACAGCAGAGTGGGCTGTCCCTATCTTTTGGATGAGACAATAAAAACTGTGGTCCCGTGTAACAGTAGGCGTTGGCATGTAAAAGAACCCTCCCTACTCTAGGACATAGGCCATAAGTGCCGGGCATTGGCAAAATTTGTCACCCTTCATCTGCACACGGTGACATCTGCATATTATGTGATCGATTCTTGAGTGGGACGTTAAACAACAATATAATACAATGAAGTAAAGGCCTACCNNTGTACAATACAATTCCATTAACCAACTGGGTCACAATCCACTCTCTTACATGTACATATACAGACAATAAATTCAGTTATATTTAGTATTTACCATTAGAAACAAAGATATTACATGTATGTCCATTTCCAAAGATCAAAAGCAACATACAATTGTCTCCTTTTTATAACTCTCGTCTAGAGAGATAAATGAATTCCATCTATTACCAAACGCTTTTATTTTTTGTTGTCACTCATACTAAGATTGAGCTAGCGAATAAATCAAAATGTAAGAGCCACACTCCATTAATGTTTTGTATAGAATTACACAGTGACATAGACCACTTACGTAGACAAAGGATTTACAGTCAAACAGAACAAGGTGATAAAACAATAATAAAGGTATATGCTTACATTAATGTGAAATACACATGAGAGTGAAATTGACAGTGACTCTCCAAACGTCAGTTTCAGGACTTATATGATTTTCTAGAGGAGATTTTTTGACAGTGATGTAGTTTTAAATATGATTTGATATAACATAGACTAATACAGAAAAAAAAAATTACAGGTATGGTTTTCTACATGTTTTCTCTTCATCAATAATAAGAAAAGTGGAAGAAAAAAAGAAAACAGAGCAATTCATGCATTTATGTAAGTGAATTGTGATAAATGTCACCCGAGAAGATTACAATCAGTGCAGATGACGGGCCATGCGCATAATTATAATCTGCGGTTTGGTTTCGTGAAAATCCTTGGGCTACTAAACAGCTAATAAATATGGAAATTGTTATTGCATAGAGGAATTATTCTGAGAGAAGAACTATATATATGCAAATCCAGTGTGTGAAGATGCTGCCAAACTTTATTTATACAGTAAAAGAAAGGCCAAAGTGATAAGACAAAAAGAAAAAAACAAACAAACAAAGAGAACATAAAGTATTACGGCAAAAATACAAAAAAAAAGAAAGAAAGATAAAAAGAACCTGACAATGAAAAATCACTGCATCAAATTGCCAATGACAGATTTACATTTCTATTCATTTTCCTTCACAGCATTAGCACACAGCATAATGTAAAGCAGTTACAGTGTTTTAGGAAAAAACAAAACTTTCCATTCCATCTTTCACTGAATGGCAATCAACATCAGAATCCTCAGCGTAGAAGTTTTGTGATCTAACAAATTCAGACATTCACACACCTGTAAGATTTATCATAGATTTGCTATGGTGGTACATGTTATACATGTACAATGTACTTGCATAAAAAAAAACTATGTTCATTCATATATATGTATACATACATACTTTTTAAACGCTGAAAACTTACACTTCTTTGTATTGAATTCAACTCTCCAAAGAGTAATTAATGGCACAGTGATACAGAAAGTTTGAAATCACACTGATGAAAACAGATTCAGTCTCTAGAGAACAAAAATATACATCTTTTGATAAATCCGAGGTAACTGTATTCTCAGATTTCTGAAAAATTGGCTGCTAACAGTTGTAGTGGATTATCAAAACAATGCATAAACTAACACGAAATCTGATTACTGCCAAAGATCAAATCAATGTCAGTATCACAAGATGGGGAAACCTACACTAAATCAGTCAAAGATTCATCAGTCTATCACATAACTTGTGTCTCATCACCTATAAAATCACAGACATTAACTGATGGTAAAGAAACATTATACCCACACCAATTAATCACCCGAGACAACTCCTATAACTTATTTCAAAATCATGTAGCGCAATATTGTCTCTCTCTTTTCATACACACAAAACCCCTCTCATTTGGGGTTCAAACGGTTATTCATAGCTGTGTACACTGACCTACATATTTATTTCATGTCCTGATTTTTTCACATCATGACTTCTTCCTGTACCCGTTACCTATGGCCTCAGAAAAGTAAAAATGTCAGGTTCATGCAACATGTAGGCTACATGTACTTGGGAGTCTATGATACATGTATTTGTCTCAACCACCTAATTCTGATTTCTGATCGGCTGAGAAGCTGGAGTTGAGAAAATTCTCAGACTTAAGTAAATTCTCAAGTTTTATGGTGTCCATTCCTGGAATTCTATAGAAAGAAGAATAGGTACACCACCTAAGTTAACGTCCAAGAATATGCTTAGGTATATTTGAGTAGTGCAGTATATACTTGTAACATTTACGTATTTCAGCATTTCTTTTTATAATTTCGTTATTATCTCCTTTACATCACAGGCAAAACCATAACACTTATCTACATGCAACCACTTTTTTATATTCCACTGCATTAAAACTGAGATATCCCCAGATAACAAACATTTCTGATTTTGTGAAAAAGGGCTGCAAAATTGTTTTACAATTTGCCATTAAATCTTGTAAGTTGCTGCACTGCAATGACATCACTAACTTCACCATTACAGTGATGCAATCACCGTGAATTACAGATGTAAACATAATACAAACACATGAAGCATAGCAAACAAAACTTTATACAAAACAAAAAGATGTTGTACCTTCTATTGTCATCAGACCACAGTACTAGTTCCAAATAAAATATGTATTTAGATCCCCTCTCCCTTTATGGGCCTCATTTCTTCGTTGTGCTACTGGACCAGGTAACATAAGACTAAAGAATTTACCTAAGTCTGATATTTTTCTCATCTCCAAATTCTCAACCCACCAGACTTCAGTATTGGCTATAGTCAAGTAAATTCTCAAGTTTTTATGATGACAAGCCATAATGCTATATGTAGCTGATAATGTAGAACTCATGTTTTTGTCGTCAACAGAATCAACCAAAAAAAAAAAATCCTAGTGTTTCAGAACAGAAACAAAATACCTTTTATAACTATTCTTTAAATCTTTCATCATAACCAAATTTCTTTTAAGCATTACACAAATATATATTTATTTACCTTTTTAAAGGCATACTGATACATTAAAACCAAATGAAACTGACAATATGTACAAATAACTTAGCCTATATTATTTCTGTGAAGAAAGATGAGATTGAAAATTTATGAATAACTTAGCCTACATTATTTTGATGTATGTGTAACACTGGGGTGGGGAAGATTCTTGATGCTTGTATTACCAACTGATGTCCGTAATGACATTACCACATTGCATAAATAAAAAGTGTCATAGCCTAGTGATTTACAGGAAATGGAACCTGTGATTTCTGAATAAAAGTTTATTTTATAAACAATAAAAAAAATGCAACATTGTATAGAGTGCTGATGGCCCTTAGGCTTGTATTTAATCTAAACAGTTTTAACCATATGCTATTCTAATATTTATCTATCTCTCTATATCGAAACAGATGTATCAGTTTTATCTCCCAGTCAGTGTGTTGCATATATTATACAATGTACTTAGTAGCACGCACACAAAAAAGGGGGCATTGAATTATGTAAATGTGCTAACTCATACATTACTTTTCTTTCTAACTTTGAAAAAGTTAGTTATCCATTACCTGAGCATGAAATCTTAAATCATACAAATCACAATAGAAATGTGGGATTTTTTTGGGATGTAACCAATGAGAGTTGTTTTTGACATGAAAAGTTGCATCAGTGGCGTACGTGTCAAAACTAGAAAAACCTAACTGGGATAACATTTCCAAAACTACAGATGAAAAATTTTTATATCCGAAACTGTCCTACTTTGAAGCACCTGCACGTAAATATTTTCTGTGTAAGGGTACATGTGCAAGGTTTACATAATGATATACACATATACCATTGTGCTCTAACTAGGGTCGCTATGAGGACTTAGAATACCAGGGTACATGTTCATTAGAAAATCAATTTTTTTGCAAGGGAAAAAAACTCAACAAAAACTTTTTCATATACAATCAGTTTAACCCCTATTTTCAAATCAGTGAATTGAAGGATTACCTGGCTTGTGTGACAAAAATGAACATGTATGCTAACCAAAATGGAGCTTTCCTATAAAAATCATCTGAATTAATAGAGACCACCTGTCATATATGCAACATTATTTGCATATTCCCTTGCGACTCTCTTAAAACAGGTTTGACTGTAGTTCAATCTTTAAAATATGCAGCTTAAAAGGAAAGTTTTTACAGGCTGACGAGACAAAGAAATTGATTTTAATACACAACATATGTGCTAATCATTGTAGTCCTAATTATAGACCTTCCCCGTAGGCTTCTATGGCGATTCCAATTACAGTCTACAGATAATAATCCTCTTAAAATTGTCTGATTTTCATAAGAATGTAAGATATTGATTTTCATATAATCTGATCAACAGAACCTGAGATTCCTGAGGTTTCTATGTTTTGGTTCAATTAGTTTATAAAGAGAAAAACATCTTTAGACCTTCAAGTGTAATCTAAGTTCTAAAGAGCATGAAAGGTGCATCCCAAAGGTTATATTGAAGGTTCAGAAATGAACGACTTACAATGTACCATGTAGATTGCCATTAATGATTATTAAATTTCAAAAAATAGTCATAACATTTTGGTTCTACTGCTGCTTTCCAAGTTCTGTGAAAAATAGGTCAAAGTTTCTATTCAGGACATGAGATCACATACAAACCATTACATGTATGTACCTTTTGAACAATTTTGGGGGTGGGGTGTGAAACAGACGAGGAATTTAACTACTAGAAAAAGAATACTATTTGGGAAATGCTCCTGGTTTCTGTTTAGCCAAAGTGACAGAATATTGTATCAAAAACTGTTGGAAAATTGTTATATTTCTCCCTTGTACATAGCTACATGTATGACCATTCAACCTGGCAGGGTCCATACAGATCATGTTTACAATGAAGCAGGGACTAATGGACCTTAAACATGAAATATCAATTTTCGACCTTTCATTTCTTAACAGGTAATTCATTACACATTATGTACCTTTTCATAACTTCATTTGAAATTAATACATAAGAAATAAAAGATTTGTTATCAATACTGACGCAGTTTACTGGTTGTGCATGTATTACACAAAGAGGAACACTGAAATGCCATTACTTCATCCTCTTAAGCCGGAGTCTAAAATATGTAGGATTCAATCTTTAAAATCTTTTATCCAGGACTTTTAATTGCATTATGATGTTCAGTTTCTGTTTTTTCTTTTCAAAAAAAAAAAAAATATCTTAAGTTTGAAACCACCCTGTTTATTTTTTCTTTGAATATAATTTATCAAGTACAAAACTGCGGCTGTATTTTTTCAGGTGTTACAAGTAACGAGTTACGAGTAAGACCAATATACTTTTGCATAACAAAATTAGGTTAAACGTAAACAGAGATCAGTAAGATGTGCAGTATTTCTGATTCACATCAAGCTATTAAGCTATTCTGTGCAACAACAACAACAACTCTCTCTCTCTCTCTCTCTCTCTCTCTCTCTCTCAAGCTATTACAGGATCACAAGGAAGATACAATGTAATCACTCCTCCATGGGACCTGATCTCACATCTGCATTTTCAGGTCTGTGTCCTGTTCTTTCTGATTTGTACATGTATATTTCCTCTTGGACAAGTGATAGTTCAGAATCAGTATTTGATAGTTTGCTAATTTTCTATGCAAAACATTTTTAAAAAGCATTTGTCGTAGATCTTTTCATAACCTTAACATGTCTCTTGTTTCGAGAATTAGAATAAGTATACAGTTAAACCTCTTTTAAAGACCACCCTACGTAGGAAACCACCTTGTGATAAAGACCATGATCAACATTAAGCTTGCTTATCATCATTTTAGCCTATTTCAACCTCACTTAGGAGACCACCTCACTAATCAAATATTAGCCAGGACTTAGGTTGGTCTTAATACAAAGCTTCCACTGTAGATGCAACCTTTAAATATTATTATTGACTGAACTAATAATGAGATATGAGTTTAAACAGAAGGTTGGATCCGTGTGACATATATCGAATATCTCCTCAAAGTGACAGTACATAGGACAGAAGAGATACTGAATAGTAATCTGACGTAAGCACTTGAAATCAAATGTCAATTGCCACATGTGACACAGAAGTCATCAATATCTTCTTCCTGTGCGTCTATTTCTTGTTGTGCAATTTGAATAATGTGTACTGTGGCTGGCAGAAAAATACCTATTTTGAGACCATGATCAGATATTGTACTTCCCATGTAATTGGTCACGTACATCAACTTCAAGAATGTAAGCTAGCCAAGGAAGACATTTTCTAAACTCAGATCACAACTGCCTTTAGTGAAAATTAAAGTGTGACACCAATGGAATAGAACTTACGCAAACAATCTCTCTATATTTGTGATGTCCTAGGTCTTGTAAAGATACATGCAGATAGTGCCTCAAGAAAAAATGCCCCCAAAAGTAGCAACAAGACAGTTTCACTGTATTATACCAGTTCTTTGGCAGAGGGTAAACCCATCCGGGGTATATACATTTATACAAATGGACAAGTACTTCCATTCATTTTGTAATATAGAGCCTTGATCAGTTGATATCAGTATACATGTTAAGAACTGATCATTATGCACCCCCCCCCCTTTCAAAAAAAGATAAACCGAGGAATCAAACCATTTGACAGAAAATATTTATTATACTAAGTACCTAGTCTCAGTATCACAAGTAAAGCACACTTAAACACACATTGTAGACAAAAGTTACGTTTCACACAGAAATTCTTGTCATATGCAATAAATATCAGTGCTTAATAGCACTACTTAAAACAAGCCGACCAGTGAAGAACAATACATTACCGTAACGATCGGTAAGAATTAGTTCTTTGATATATGGTGTATGTAATGTCTTCTTGGTGTTCAAGCATTGAACTGTTCACAACACAAGACGTTATGAAGAAAATATCCGAGGAAAAAAATACAGAATCGTAAATATTATCTATTGAAATGGAAATCTTTAATAGGAGTCTCAAATAATCAAAACGCCATTCACCAGTAATATCCATTCTTTTCATCGCAAGTTGGTAATTAACACTACTCAATTTTTCATTACCGAGTAATTGAGGTATGAAATAGGTGCAAAATTTCTGTTTGATTTGGTGAAACACATGTTGCAAAGATCAATGGGCTCATAGCGCTACAAAGCCTCCTGTGCCGTAACTTAGCAAATACTACCTACGAACAAAAAGCAATCAGGGCAAGTTCATGACAAATGCAAAGGAGAATATGCACACACACAAAGCACCGATTAAAAGTGAATTACAAAGTTTTATAGACAAATACTTGAAGAAAATTGAATTGAATAGGTACTAGAAATTTTATTGGTTTTGTTTAACTGTTGGGAAAACTGAACTCTATTTCTCACAGCATTTGAAGAATCGTATTATGTGATGAATTGGCATATAAAGATGTTAACTTCCTTTCTCTTATCTGTTATTGTAAGCTGAAAACTGAATCTAGAACAATCTCTGTTTCCCTGCTTGCAAGGTTAAATATGGTACATATTACAAGAGAGACGGAGAGTGAGAAAGTGAATAAGCATGTTTTTACTTCTGATCCTGAGGTCCAGTTTTCAACCTAAGAAATGGTGCAGTTGGCTGTCCCTGTCTTTCAGAAGTGCAGACACTAAAAACTGAGGTCCTGTGTCACAGACTCACAGTTGGTGTTGGCATGTTAAAGAACTTTCCCTGCTCTAGGGTCATAGGCATAGGCAAAATTTGTCATCCTTCACCCACACACAGCAATGTCTCCATATAAGTGAAATATTCTTGAGTGACATTTATAAACATTGATACAATACAATAAAATAAAATGAGAGAGAGAGAGAGAGAGAGAGAGAGAGAGAGAGAGAGAGAGAGAGAGAGACACAGAGAGAGAGACACAGAGAGAGAATCTATTCCATGAACACCCACCATGCAAGCATTTTGATAATGACTGTTACAACTTAGACAATGTGATGCATATGTACATCATAATCATGCACAGAATCTGTGCCAGGACATCACAAACAATAATAAATGCTCTTGTAATGTGTCTGCAGAACATGTGGTGTTGATTTGTGGCATTAACTCAGAAAATTATAGCATACCAGAATTAATCAACTGTCAATGATCCTTGTTCATTACAGGTGATAGTGAAAACAAAGTCACTACAGGTGATAGTGAAAACAAGGTCACTACAGGTGATAGTGAAAACAAGGTCACTACAGGTGATAGTGAAAACAAGGTCACTACAGGTGATAGTGAAAACAAGGTCACTACAGGTGATAGTGAAAACAATGTCACTACAGGTGATAGTGAAAATAAGGTCACTACAGGTGATAGTGAAAACAAGGTCACTACAGGTGATCGTGAAAACAAGGTCACAACAGGTGATCGTGAAAACAGTCACTACAGGTGATTATCAATAAGTAAAATCACTACAGATGATAGTAAAAATTTAAGGTCACTACAGGTGATACATGTAGTCAAGTATTAAGGTCACAACGGGTGATAGTCAATTATTCAGGTCACTAGAGGTGATAATTAATAATAAGGGTCACTAGAGGTGATAGTCAGTGAGTAAGATCACTACAGGTGATAGTCAATAAGCAAGGTCACTACTGGTGATAGACAGTAAGTAAGGTCACTACAGGTGATAGTCAATAAATAAGGTCACTTAAGGTGACAGTCAAAACAAGGTCACTACAGGTGATAGTCAAAAATAAAGGTCAATACAGGTGACAGTCAACAATTACAGTCATTAAAGGGATAGTAAAACATTAAGGTCACACAGGTGATAGTGAAAAATTAAGGTCACCACAGGTGATACCAGTAGTCAATAATTAAGGTCACCGAAGGTGATAGTAAAACATTAAAGTCACCAAAGGTGATAATCAATAATTAAGGTCACGAAAGGTGATAGTCAATAATTAAGGTCACGAAAGGTGATAGTCAAAATGTAAGGGATAAAGAATACCCTGGTATCTTATAGATGTCATAACAACAATTTATACTCAAAACTTGCTGTTTTTTTAAAGTGTCCTGGCTACATTATAGGCTTGTTCTATTATCATTTTGCAATCTTTTAAAATATTTACATGTTACTACTAGAAAATTTGTGAGTTAAGCGTACCTGTTTTACAGTGCATGAATTATAGGATGACATGATGTGAGCAATATGTTACACTTAACACGCCCTACAATGTATATCACATGAAATCTGCACTTGTCATATACTAACGTAACTAGGTGGTCATATTGCTGTTTAAAATCCTACTCATGAATCTTTCACCTAAATGGAAATGTAACTGAATGTCAGTGACTACAAATGTTGGCACATGTTCTGCATTTACCAATGATTGGCCATTGAGCAGTGGGGGGGGGGGGGGGGGGGNNGGGGGGGGGGGGGGGGGGGGGGGGGTGTCTTTAATTTTCCAACATAAACTGTGACATGGGACCTTATTATTTTTTTTTTTATTTGGTTGTTTTTTTGTTTAATGTCCCACTCTAGAATTTTTCACTTCTATGGAGATATCACAAATTTTGCCTTTGCTCGGCACTTGTGGCAATTGAGCATGTGCCAATTCTTCTGTAACATATGGGGGAATTAAAGTGGACGTATTTATTTGGACAATTACAATGTATGATATACAATGTTCATATTACATGGTATCCTCCCATAAATCTATTTATCATGAAGTGTTAATATTTTTGTGATCTCCAAAACCTCTGGCACTGAACTGATGACCATACAGAATTTTAAAAGGCTTCAACCATGACATAATAGCATATATTTAATCCATCTATCATTAAACTCAACAGTAAGCGTGATCTGAGGATAGTTACAACAAACATGACAACACAATATAACCCTGACAGATTATCACTTGTCCCTGAATGTCCCCTGTAAACTGAAACATACATAAAAAGCTGAGACAAAGAAACTGTAAACACAAGAACATTACAAATACATTTCTGTCAAACTTTCTTCTGCCAAAGGGTGTTCTTAACTAATCAAAATATTTACACAAAATATCCTATATGAAAATCTAAATCAAACTTACATTTTAGCTACTGAACGCTCAGTGCCTGCATACGTCACAAAAGTGAAACAGACAGCCCCTTGTGGCGCTAATCAATTTCACAATCGAAAACAATTATGACCAGTGGGTTTGGTTTTCTTACTGCACTCTAATATAAACAAACACTTGACACAGTACAAATCATTAACAGCAAATGAAGATGTTGCATGGGGATGTTAATTATCTCTGAGCTAACTTGGTACATTTGTACTCTTAACCTACAGTGCCAGCTCATAAGAGAACACAGAACATGGCATAATGATCTCATGTAATACAAAACAAGTAAATAACTTTCTTTTTTCCGTCTCTCCATCACCCTCTCTCTCTCTCTGAATCTCCTCTCTACATTTTTCTCTCTACAAATTAAATAGTCTCTCTCTCTCTCTCTCTCTCTCTCTCTCTCTCTCTCTCTCAGGTGAAAGCATCAATCAATTTCACCTGATTACAAATACACACATAATAGCAACAGTGGATTTTATACCAATTAGAGCAGGAAAAAGTTGTGTACTGTCTAATGGAAGGTGTAACCAAGATGGATACTCTGTTTAATATTCAGTTGCATAAAAGCTTTACAATATCTGTACATGATGAAGTACTTGCTACATCTACAATGTAAAGGTGAAAATGCTAATTGACAGGTGAAATTGACAGCAGGGGTGAAATATGTGGAAGATCACTCAAGTTTCTAGTTTTACCTACAGTCATTTAAAAAGCAAACACCATGGAATGAAATAGGTCCTTAACTTCAAATATAGATTTACGTTATCTATTTATATACATGTAGTTAAAATTTACATGATTTTCGTTTTCCTTCAATCTTTTTTTCTAACTAGATGTTGTGGGAAAAAGATACCTCCCAACAACAACAACAATACTAGTAAACAAACAAGCATGATTTGCTCGGTGAGAAAAAGAATGTAATTTTTTATTCAAAATTCTTCAAGCAGTGGCATTTTACGTTGCTTTATAACCAGTGATTTCTTCTTGAAATTGATTTAAAATCACGGTGAGAAACTCAAGGGGTGCACTTAAATTCCTCTGTATTGTAAAGCGATTACCAATGAATACTGATACTTAAGGTCTGGATACCCATGAAGCAAGTCTTTTTTTTTTCTTTTTTTTCCTTGATCTCAGATATACAAATAAACTTAGGTCCGAATGCAATGGTAACAGGTGAAGTCATAGGAGATAACTATAATGTACTTTTAGATGACGGAAGGAGTTGATTGTGAGATGCAGTTGTAGATCCATCAAACTGATTTGGAAAAGGAAGGAGTTGGTTAAGTGTTTTGTTGTTTAACGTCCCATTAAAGAATCTTTAACTTATACAAAGACATCACTGTAGTCCTATACTAGTGGTGAAGGGCCATAAAATTTAGTCTATGCGAGGCACATTTGGCTATTGTGCAGTGCCACCTTACCTGAGACATGTGACATTGATTTTGACTGCCAAATCTAAGGGAAAGCTAAAGCCAGCCAAGTCCTAAAAGGAAGGGGTACATGTAATTGTGGATAAAACTTACAGGAATCAGATCCAAAAAGCCAGCCAAGTCCTAAAAGGAAGGGGTACGTGTAATTGTGGATAAAACTTACAGGAATCAGATCCACATGGGATTTTGTTCACCTTTGACATATTCCCATCACACCACCTCGGCATCAAACAAACACCGCATCAATCAAGAAGATGCAGGCCTTACAAATTTTGACCTATGCCAAGGATTTCCTTTTTCATAATGAGGGGTATAATGTGCAGAGTTAACCACAGATAATTCTTTAATCACACCTCTACAGCCAGATAGGTAAGATACATACATGTATTTAATGTAACATTTGAACATATAGTTTTGTACATTTAAAACACAGAATTTTCACAATTTATGTTACAATATTGAGAACTGACATCCAAATAGAAGTTCCTTGATGTCTATATCACTATGGGAAATGGATGACAAATAATCACTTTCACTAGAGGAAGTGTACAACTAGAATGAAACGTCCTTAATCTTAGTAGATTATCAAAAGGAAACAAATTTACAGAGTGATAAAGAGACATGAAGCAAAAAAAAAAAAAAAAAAATTGTAAAAAGTAAAAACACTTGAATAGCATTAAAAACTGGCAACAAAAGAAAAATATGGGTCTGGATTGATGAATGGTCCCGAACATAAATTACGGTGGACAATAAAAACTATGGTACATTAAATCTTACACAAAGAGTGGGTAAACATTTTGTACTTTGTATGAATAAAGGCCAAAAATCCCAATATACCACAGCAGAAAAATCCACACAGGTGACAGTATTTTTATAAGAAAGAAAAGGAAGCTAAAATTAAATTACCCTACAACATTTTGTACATACTGCAGTTAGAATATAGAATATGTCAATAACACAATAATACAAATTCAAACAGAACTGGTGTTATTTCCATCACAGCCAGGACTTGAGTATTAAACATAAAATGGGCTCCGAAATAATGTTTGTCTGAGAAAAAAGTATGACAATGGAAAATCAAAATATTCATTTAAAATCAAAGGTGAAGCCGGAGTGCAAAGTAATATGTGTTAGATGGCTGATATTATCATAAGTCGCATACAATCTTTGACACCACTTTGACAACTAGGTTCTGCTTTGTGTTATAAATTTTCACAGGTGATTTCAATATCACAGAGAGCAAATAGAATCGATGTTCAGCTTAAAAGCAAACTAAAGCTAAATTATCAAAATCGTAAAAAACTGGAGCTTCAAAGTCATGCCATGTCTGTACTCTTTCTTAGGAATTAAACTCTAGTTGAACTTCACGGAATTACGTAATAGACAACTTGAACAAAACTCCAGCTGGTGAAAGGAAATCGTAAAATTGCTGCAACTTGAAATTTAAAACCCTACCTACTTATTTTTAGCTTACTGTGCACTTTACTGAGTAAAAACATTAAACTACATAATAAAACCTAATAAAATGCCTAATTTCTTTGGGGCAAAAACTAGAAATGTGTTATTAAATACAAATTAGAGTCTTCTTTAAAAAGAAATTGACAAAATTCTATACATAATTTATTAATAGCTAGGGTACATGTAGATGGAGGGCAGAAAAAAACTTACAAAATTGGGTGGATGGAGGGCAGAAAAACTTACAAAATATCATTAAATTACAAGAAAATATAACCAGATCAAGTTAGATGATAAATACAATCTGTAAGTTAGGCTAGAGCCCTCTCTAACAGAGATGAAATCAACATGAAACATACCGGTACATGTACTGTCAGCACATAATGGGGTAGACATATACTGCAAGTACATGTACAGTAGTATACTCATATACATGTACTGCACTTTCTCATCATTTTCATATATCTAAGCCCTAGCTATAATTTAACATGATGACTTCCTCAAAATATGTGAAAATTTGGGACGGTACAACATAAATTTTCGAAAGTCTGGAAAAATAATGATATAAATCTTTTTTCTCTAAAACACAAATGATACGGAAAATCTATTCAAAGCCTACCTGTACTGTAGTACACAAATCAAGGTGTGTAGAGTTGACATCTTTTAAACGATTAAAGACACCTGTCTCCCACGACAGGTATCACAACAGTGCTACACTTGAATAGGTCACGTTACCCTAAAAATCGAGTATGCGACAACTAATCACTGGTTAGTCCCACGGAAAGAGTGAGGCGTATCAGTTTGATTCACTTAGATTTAAAGGGGAAAAAAAAAAAAAAATCCACTAATCAGCAACTGACGATCATTTACATGTGCAGGTAAACATGTGATAGACAATCACATCTAGCCAGGATAGTTAGGCCTTACTGGGAAAATGTACACCATTATCAAATTATCATAATCATAAATGTACATATACACGTTACCTTTGAACAGCGTACCTTTAAGAGCATGTTGGGGATTACAGAGATCCTAATGACAGGGTAAAAAAAAAAAAAAACAATACGATACATACACAAAATTATAAATTTCTGAATAGGCTGACACAAAGTTGGTGATAAAAATTACTTCCAGGTGATTAACTGATCAAATCAAAGGAATAAAGTTATCTCTAACAACTACTAAAGGAGATGAAAGAGCAAAAATTGACAAGGTGAACAAACTTACCTGGAGATATATTTTAGATTGACATGTCACTACAGTCCAGTGCTGTAAAATCTACAGCCTTAAGGGTCAGATACTACAGGCCACTACAGTGTTTTGTAAATAACATAATAATCATCACCTTATGTACCAGACAATCAGCAGAACACTGTCAAGTGAGACTTCAAGCACAGAATAAGACAAGTTTGTAATTACATAATCAGCTTCACAAAGAAATCGTGGAGCATTAAGCGTGACCAATCCAGGTATTCCATGTGCATTTTGTGTGAGAAAAGGGGGCACAACAGTTCAGGCCATTCAGTAATTACAATTCAAACAACCCTTACCACCTCCTAAGTTAAATACACAGCTCCAATACTTATTGTGTGAGCATGTACTGTGTTTTCGCAACGACTGTGTACATTGTAGTACATTGAAAGTCACATACCCAGAGAAAGATAGGGAAAGTGAAAGATTAAACAATAGTCCAAAGAAAAGGTTGGATATATTGATAGGGGTGGAGACAAATATCACTACAGACTGCATGTACATTGTACAGACGAGATGACGGACATCAGGCACTATCTGGGAAAGAGAGATATGTGCATGCCCAGACAGATATACAAGTATACGGTAGATAAACAAATAGACAGTAGACAGGTGCAAAATAATAGATGGAGAGAGAGAGATAGATGCAGATAGAAATACATGGCCAAATGTGACACAGGACCTCAGTTTTTTTCTGTCTCACTCGAAAGACAGGGACAGCCAACTGTAGCATGGCACTATGCAGATTCAAACCCTGGACCCTTCGATTCAATGTATAACACGCTAATCACTCAGCCACAGCGGCCCCAGAAAGATTTGTACATGTAGACAATGTATGTAAACGAAAAACCAAACCAGAGATCCGCAGATCTTGTAGCTCTACTGGTACATACATGTATATGGATAAATGAAGAACAATAAATAAGTGTAAAAATGCCTAAATATGATTTTAATACTAACGTCCTTAAATGACCCTTAGAGGTCTAATCAGGTCAAAATTTATTTCAGACAATATCCCCACTTCTGTAAAGCAACAAGTCATATCAACACAGAACTAAGTTTAACATTAATGTATCAAGTAAAATGTCTAGATTGTGGTTTGATTGGGGAAGGGTTAAAAGGATTTACATAGAGTTAAAAAAGATAATTTGATAAAGTCCCTATAAATTGCCCCTATTTGTCAAACCAGGCTAAACTTAATTTTTGACCAACTAGACACTATACTGAATACATTAGTGGTAGCCCCATGTTTATATGACTTACGGTTCATGAGGAGTAGCGATAACAAGATTTAACTGTTTCGGCCCCTAAAATGGCCCCTTTTGATTGAGCAAGGCCCAATTTCATTTCAGACCATCTACATGTTATGCTGAAAACATATATGAAGTCCAAAAGTGAATATGTTGTATGGCTTAGGAAGAGCAGCGATAACAAGAAATTGTTTATGGACTGAAGGACGGACGCCATACAACATGGTATGACATAAGCTCTGCTGGTCTATATGGCCAGTACAGCTAACACATACACAAAAAAAAAAAAAAATACACAAATTGAAGACTAAAGGCAATTAAATGACAAGGATTTGAACTTATAATTCTGAAAATCTAACAGAAACCCCAACAAGTTCAATTACTATCATACTATGACAACAACAGCTACATACATGTATATTGGTTGGAAACATAATACTGAAAAATTAACCAAACTGCAAACACAATGTAATTTGCAACAAAATTTGTGATAGGCTTCTTTTACGAGCACCAGGGGTAATATGTTCTTTATTTATAGTTACCAATCGATACAAAAATATTCAGAAAAAGTTGTGTGGTATTCATGTATAATGGACGTTTACTACCCCGCTACACAGCAGCACAGCTGCTCTAGAATCTGAACTAATCAAATATGGATATCAAAATGAATTTCAGTCACTCATTAAAATACGCTGTATATTCTGTAGGACTTCAAAAGTCAAACTGATGCACAAATGATAAGAAATATTACCTCCTCCCACTGAAACAACCAAGCAAAAAGTCAAGATTAATGAATGATACATTGTTCTAGTGTCATTTGTTAATTTGCACAAAATTACGATTCTATCATATGTTCTTCTATCAAAGAACCCGACAGAGTTCTAAATAAAGCAAAGAATACTTAAACAGAGGCAAATATAGCAAATTATTTGATCGACTGTGAATATTTATTTAGCTTCACACTGGGATATGGGTTCAGCATCAATGCTGAATAAATGGATCTCTTTAATTCACCAGTTGAGTCTCTAGAATGAGTCTTAGATCTCCCAACCGACCAGGCAATTTTACCTGAATCCTGTCGAAACCGAACAAATCAAATGTCTGGAAACAAACATATTACACAAAAAACGTAAGCTGCAAAAAGGAAGGCAACTGACTCATCTGTTCCAGACCATTACAAATAATACATCGCCAAATAATGTGAGAAAATCGCCAACTAATTGTATGCACTGACACAATAATTGTGCAATGAACGTTGAGATAAAAGAAAGTAATTTCTACAAGTGCTATTGCATACTTCAAAGAGTTTTTTCTCTTTGTTTTGACATTGCTAAGACTTCTGTTTTATGACAATAGAGATACTGCCATATAAAACAGCAACAGAAAAAGGGCAAGAGACATCTATGAAAAAGTTTCTATCGAATTCAGTCTTAATTGTAAGATAACAAATTTTCAACATCTCATATTTTGTATGTGCATTATCTAATTGGAAAAGTTTACCATCCATATAAGTGAAAGATTCTTGAGTGGAATGTTAAAAAACAATACAATTATTGCAGGTATTTACTAACATGTACATGAAGATATACAAAGATATTCAAAGTCTAATACAAAAGCTATTTGTCCCCATTACTTAATCTTCTATATCTAGATAAATTTAAACATACATGTACATACATGTAAAGTCAATATCTACAGAAATTGTGGTAAACAATGGAAAAATGTATGCATGATGCACATGAATGTGTAGCTGTACAAACAGTAGGAAACAGGATTAAAATAGAATTATTATACTGAAACTTACACCAGAGGAAACATATGCCTTGAAAGATTATTTTAAATTAATGTGGGCTTTCAAAGCAATTTGACTGACTAAAACAAAGTCCATTTTTCTTCTTCAAATAGACTACACAAAAGACCAATGAACCTTGACTTTTCAAATGTAACAAAATATTATTATGTACTAAAAGTACAAATTCTGCAAATTTGACATGTATCCTAACTGCATATATAGATCTGCAAAACTTAAGTACATGTACAGTACAGTACATATATTTATAATAAAAAACAGCCATAGTGGGTTCTACTGCTCAACAAAAGTATGCCTGCACTCTAGAATTATAACCCAATCTGTACAAATACACTTTGTTAAACCATACATTTTAAATTTATTTTTCTTTTTGGTGCACCCTTGCAGTGCAAAATCTTTCAAAAAGCAAATAATTTGCCTTATTTTCATTTCAATTTTTTTGTCTCATGAGCTGTGATAAAATTTATCCTACAGACACTTAAGATGCATATGTGTTTTATCTGAGAAGTAACAGTGTATCTATAACATGCAGGCGGCAAGTATAACGCCACATAAAAATAAAATAAAGGAAACCCCCAAAAACGACACCTTTGAAATTTATTACATGTATCATTCAGATACAAAGCTCTTCCTCTGCCAAAGATCAAAGAAATCAATAGATATGGATTCAAAGAATATTACTGAGGTAGGCACTGTGCAAATATTTTAGAATCTTCCATGAAAACTTCAATACATTTTAATGAGCCTGCGACCAAATCAATTTCTTTTTTGTTACCTTCGGCAATTGCTTTTTCTCACCTACTTGGTTTCGATGTAATTAACAGCGTGATAAACACTGCTAATTGCATACGATTTTATGATGCAAGCATTATTTACGAGTTCTTTGATACATATTTATGTATTTGAATGATTTCTACTTAAACAATTTGCTGGAATAAGGACGACAAATTATATTTTATGAGCTTGTTTTTTCTATTCCCCAGTGGCGTATTTCCGAGAAGCATTACTCCTATAATTAAACTCCTTTTTCTTTTTCAATCTTCAGCTATACATCGATATAAAAACTACCTGTTGAAAAACAAATTACAGGTAGGCATACAATAGATATCATAGAGTAAAATTATTAGTATTTTTTTTATAAATTGAACTGCATATGACCTTTAAAGTCATCCAAAGCTCGGGTGTGGCAGGCTTTCACAGTGGTGCACTGCAACAAAATGGAGATTGTCAGCATGCAATATATTACCAAAACTTCATTATCAGATAGCTTTCTTCATATATCAATCAATTTGCTAAATAAACAGAATTATAGCACTACTAGATTTGTGAATCTAAAGAACAGTAATAAACAAAAGACAAGGATAACACTTGTCTCTTCTGCTTGATACGATCTTAAAAGAATGCAAGGTTGAACCGAAAAACAATATTTTAATGAACTTTTTTTTATTTAAAGAGAAAAAACTAAGCTCCAAATTTTATCTATCAGTTTTGTGTTTATCATCGATTTCATGGTGATTACAATGTAATGCTAAAAATCTATTTTGCCCAAGCGAGACCAGAATGTTCCACACAAACTTGTTATTGATAAGCAATTCTACATGTTATTCTTAGAACTTCAACACATTTGGCATAAAGCCTTGAAAACTAGATAATTAAGACCAAAAAATCTTTTTATTAGGACTACTGACTGATAACCTAGGAAAATTAACAATTTCCTCAATTTCAAAGTTGTGTATAGGTTAGCTGCAAAAGTTAATTAGATGAAACAAAATCTTTTAAGTAGTTAACGATCACAGATGTTGGTTGGTTGTGTTGTTGTTTAATGACCCACCCAAGAATCCATCACTGATACTGAGACTTCACCAATGCCAGTGAAGTGCGACAAATTTGGCCTATGCTAAGAACTTATGGCCATCGAGCAGTGAGGATTCTCTGATTTGCTGACCCTACTATGATACTGGACTTTAATTTTTACTGTCTCATCCAAAGGACAGGTAAAGCCAATCCAAGCACAGCGTGAATTTGAACCCACAACTTCAAGATCAGAAGTCAACATGCTAACCATTGAGCTATGGTAGACCCCTTTATCATGTATACATGTACATGTGTATGTGTGGGTGTGTTTGTATAAACATTAGAAGTTTACCAACAAAAATGAAGATTTGATAAATATACCACGGAATCTACATGTACCTCAGTACCTGTCAGGTGAGACCACTGACATGAAAAGACAATGCATCTTGAGAGACCAATCACAGAAAAAATAATTTTAATACATGTATATCTTTATACGTTCTTTATAGAGCACATATCTATGGCTGAAGGGATGGTCTCTCAGAACAGGCTTCTCTATACAGGTATATGTACATGTTAGGGACTTATATATATTTATTCAAATTGTTGACAAACGCGAAGCCCATTTCAGTTGTCTTGATAATGAACATGTAAAGTGCCTTATGCTAAGCATATGCGGGTACATGTAGCTGCTACAGCTATGCACCAGACATCAACCACTAGTCAAACTGAAAAGTACAAATGTAGCTGATATTACTGTAAATATAGCACTGCTACTGCAGATAATGGGCTACATAACAACTGCTATTGCTACAGATGGAAATTGCATTATGGCTACCACAGCAACAGGTAAGACTTAAAAACTGCTAGTGCAACAACTGATGAAGATGTCAACAAAACTACACCTGCTACTGCTACCAGACTTAGTCACGACTGTGCTACAGCTACAGTGAAAACTGCTACTATTACAAACCATTCTATGATTGCTGCTACTATAGACTTAACGACTGCTACATATACCATGACTTGCTAATGACCCATACCACTATAGGCAGAGCAACAAACTGCTCAAAAATAAATACAGCTAGATTATGACTGCCATTGATACAAACTAAGGTAAAACTGCTACTGCAATAAATTGCATGAAAACCTCTATTGCTAAAGACTATAGTACATCTGTTTCAGCATGAACTAGAAAGTCTACAACTACACATAAAAACAAACCTCAAGTAGCAAGTTTAGTCACAACCTTTATGTACATTCACACACACTGCAACAGACACTATCACATCCGCAGCTAGCTACATGTACAAGATGCAAACAAAAAACTATTGCTGCTGTAGGCTGAACCACAAATGTGAGAACTGTAGTCTGATCCATAACCGGCTGTGCCTATGTCATTATACAGCTAAAGAACACATCGTAATTAACTAGCATGTCATCTTTACGCAACATAAAATAAAATGGATGTAGCATACAGCGCAGATTATTACTACCAGCTGCTGAATGGCAGCATTGCTCAAGAAGACAAAATACCTCAGGAGTTGAAAAATAATCAAGAAACTTTCACTTTTCTCCACCCCATTAAAATTCTGACATCTTATCGCTCTCAAAATTAAGTCTTCCCTATATTTGCTTAAAGTCCATTATGGAGGGAAAAAATGGACTGATAAAGTATAAGTACTCATTGTTCTTAAATGAAACCATTTAACCAATTTAATGAAAAAAGCCAAAGAATAGTGTCCAATATGTCCTCATGGTGTATGTAAAAGGGATGCTTTGTTGATTAATGGTGTCTAGAAAGTTTCATAAGATACTTATCTAAACAACATTGCAAAACAGAAAAAAAAAATCAAGTGCTTCAATGTGATACATCACAGAATTTTTTAATAAAAAACACCTACATGTACATACAAACTCATTCAAAAACTATATTATGACAAGGAAATGCAATGGTAGCATCCATTTGCAAACAATAATCCAGCATGACCTCGACCCTTGACCTGGAAAAATCAATGGGGTTTATCCTATCTCTATGGCAAACATTTGTGGAAAGTTAGATGATAGTATGATGATTGCCTAGTCCCCTATCCTGTTAACAAGGTTGAAAACACTAGTCCATTGTGACCTTGACCTTTGACCCAGAAAATCAGAAGAATTCCTCCTCTCCTCATAGCAAGTGTTTGTGAAAGGTTTGATGATTTTACAATAATTTTTTGTCTTTTATCCTGTTCACAATGCTCAGGATACACAGCAGTGCTATATCCCCTAAGCAATTATGTTATGAAGGGATAATAATGTATAATGTTTGTTTGTTTTTCCTCAAAGAAAAAAATTGCTACTTGATTTGCAAAGGAGC
>JACSZP010023602.1:0-13185 GCA_016161895.1 Pinna nobilis
TAAAGAGGTCATATGTCATGGAAGAGTTTGGTTTAAGAAAATCACCTTTATGGCTTAAGGCGTAAAGCACGGGGTACAAATTGACGATCAAGAATCGGTCACCCCTCCATATGAGAGAAGATTCTTGAAAGTTCCTCTTATGTTATACAACATAAGAAAAACACCAACAATGTCCATCATAATAACAATCATTCATCGCCGACGTAGAGAAAAAATAATTCATTCTTGTAAATGAATATATTAAGATATTAATAGAATTATTTTTGAAGTTTGACCTGACAAAATCTAGGCCACTAATTAAGGTTAAATATTAGAATAATATTAGTTGTGAATGAAAAAAATGAATTCAGGAATGTCTTTCTATAACTTAATATTTCATCCTACTGACATTTATATTTGTTTTTGTATTTGCATATATGCAAATGAGCAACACACGGCTATGTTTTGGAAAACATATTTTGGAATTCACAAGGATGGTTATTATTTGGCCAAATTTTATGTAACATGAAAACCTTTACATGACCAAATGTAAAACCTCGGCCTTTTTCACTGCGAGGTGTATTGACAAAGGAAAAGCAAAGAAACTCTAATGAATTCAAATCATAAATTGGAGAAAAAGTTGCTAATGATAACTTTCTCAACATAATGAACTATTACGATTCCCACACGAGATGGGATCAGGTGTCAGGAAGGTGTACGCTTGCCCCATTAGTATTCTACACCTGTCTCATTTGTTTTCTACCAACAGGTCTCTTACTATTTGGTCATCTAATCTTTTAATGTTATTCCGAAATTTATTGATAAACAAAGGTAAGTTGGCCTTTTTTTAGAGCACCAATATTTGGGAAAATGTAACGAATGTAGTAATATGTAAGTTAACAGTGTTGCAACTGAAGTGATAAGCAACAGTATACCAAACGTTGTATCAAACAGGTTTACTGAGTTCTAGGCAAAAATTAGTGTTACAAATTAAATGTAGTTTTTGTTTTAGTGCAATTGGAATTAATAGTCTGTAAATTATAGATTAGCGCGTAAACAAAAGGAATATAAAGTAAAACAGGACATGAATGGATAAAAAATACATGTACATAAACTCTAGAGTTGATACACGATATAACTCGTATAAAGAAAGGGGTTTCGATATTTGTTAAGGCTCTATGAACGACAGACATCAATTCTATCTATAAAGGAGGGAGTTTAGTACTTATTTAGTCTCTATATACGACAGACATCATTTCTATCTAATCACACTAAATGCTATGTAATTACGATGTTACCAAGTCGATTGAAGCCAGCACTGCAAATGACCCGTTATCATTCTGAAATTAGATCCTGATGTTACGTTCACAAATGATACGCCCTCGTGTCATTTAGTACTGGATAGGTGATGCTACATAATGTACATGCAGTAAATATAAATTGTACCGGCCTACATAGACATGCACGCGTTTATAAATACACAAGTATACTTGTAGGACATGTTTAAAATCTATTATCATAATTTTAGAAATGGTCTGACAGTTTATAGTGTCACTCCTACAAAGAACCGTATACAAATTTCTGTTTAGTTGTTCACATCTCACGACACGCGCGTGTGTAATCAATGTTATTCATTTATTTACGTCGAGTATTTACGGTTCCCCAAAAATTCATCAACAACCTTTGATAACTGACAAAGTAGATAATTCACGCACGTGCGAGCCACTTCGTGCTTTCACAATTAGCTGATAACATCGTCCCTTGCCCTAAGTCGTCACGTTTTTCTGATGTGTCTTTCTTCACTTTTATTTTATTTTGGAAAGAAATAACTATTTTCAAAACTAGCCGAATTTTCTTACGGACTCTCAAGGTTTTACTTACGCGAGTTTTCACGACATTCCAGTATCCGCGTATAATCTTTCGCCATGCCCAAAATGTCGAATCGTAATCGCTATAAAACTGGAACGAGAAATCGTCACAAAAACAATATTAACGTGCATAACTAACGTTCCTTTATTGTTCTGCCGCATAATTAACATACGTAATGAGAAAAACATTCTCTACTCGTATGTTGCATAACATGAGCTGGAAAAACAATACATTTTCCCTGCCTGTATTTACACCTTTAGAAATGTGTTTCTAAAGGACCTTTGATATATTTGCGCATCTTTAATTCCTTACGAAGTAATTTACAACGCTGCCCGTAACTTTCGTCGAGAGACGGCGTTGTGTTGAACATTGATTCATTTTGTTTTGAAAATGGGCGTGTGTGAAATGATTACAATTTATATATAAAATACACTCTGCTTTTATTCTTGGTATATTCCATCTTACAGTATAGATGTTCTGTTCATAGAGATACCAGAGATAAAATTTTCAACAACTGGTCGGAGAGTTACGCTTTGTGAAGCTTATTTAAACAAGCGCGTATCAGCAATTTTAATAAAATTGGGAGGATCAAATGTCAAAGTGCACGGACCAATGAGCGTTCGAGTTTTCGGATTGGAGTAATTTAGTCTGTAACATCATCAGAACCAACACAGTGGGTGCCGTTTGCTCAACTTTTTCAGTTTAGATTTAAATTGGAACTGGTTGGAATAACATGTGGAAAATCATGCGGGAAAATTTGGAGGATTTAACCAGCCCAAATTTATGGCGCTCTGCCTTCGCCGAGTTGGTAGGGACGCTACTCTTGGTTCTATTTGGGTGCGGCACTGCGACAAATCAACAAACACAATATGTCAACATTACTGTTGGGAGTCCCGATGTTGCTTTTCCACCGTCCATTGTCCAGATAGCGCTAACCTTTGGTCTTATCGTCGGAACAGTCGTCTGGTGCATTGCTCATGTTAGTGGAGGTCACATAAACCCAGCCGTGACCCTGGGCGCCTTGATCACACGTCGGGTCAGCATCGTCCGGGCACTTATCTATATTGCCTCCCAACTGGTCGGCGCCATGGTCGGAGCTGGTATTCTGTATGGCATCACCCCTCTAGATGACCAAGGCACACTTGGTGTCAACATGGTGCAGAAGCAAGTCACAGAGGCCCAGGGATTCGGAGTCGAACTCATGATTACATTTGTTTTAGTTCTTACTGTTTTAGCGTCCACGGATCAAAAAAGGAAGGACTTGAATGGCTCAGCTCCCTTGACCATTGGTCTAGCTGTCGCAGTTGGTCATCTTTTTAGCGTGAGTATTAACCCTTACAGGACTTTTTCTGCCAGATTGATAGCTAATTTTGGGCTATGTACCCAATGGCAAATCATATCTTTTTTCCCCCAAATTTCAGCCAAACCTTGTTAATTATGATGATGAAAAGCAAAAATGGTGAGAAAAACCCCGCGGCTTACATCAAATCAACACGATGACGCATGCAAAAAGTCGCCTATGTGTAATGGACACCCGTTTGTAAAAACCATGTTCATAAATTCATTAAGATAACCTCTACTTGGCTCACATTTTGCACCTTTCCCTTGATTTACCTTTAACGAAAATGTTTACTGTACTTTCTCGTTGTTTTGTTTTTGCTTCATCGTTCTGGAGTTACCTGTTATCGGATTTGGCGACCTTTGAAATATTTTTGTGACACCGCTTCATACATCATATCTCCGCGTTATTTCAGATATGTGACCCGACATCTAATTTGCTTTAGGCTTATTGTTGTCAATTTAGCTCACATATCTGGGTAAATAGTTTGGAGGTCAACAATCTGTTGTTTTAAATGCCACCAGAATTGTCATCCATGAGAAAGTAACAATTTGTACTCTTATGTAGTAAAATCATGGCGGAGGCATACAATACAAGCGGCGTAAACCTTTCGATACGTAAACATCGATTCACTTTTGATTTCGACTTTTCTTTTTTTATTTTCCATTTATTGTCAAAATATCATTCATTAGATGAATTATTCAATGCAGTTTTCTTTACACATAAAGATGCATAAAATAGGAAGACCGAAAAGTTTTTTATACCAAAAATATTTCTACTCATATATTCTTACGTTTTGTCTTAGTGCATGGAACTATTTTTTCTTCTAATTAAATAACTTAATTTGTTGAAAAAAAATGAGTACATGAAGTTTTTGTGCGCTTGAGAATGTCTTTCTATTATGATGATATGCAATAGAGATAATCTATTCTGGTGAATTTGCGCTCCATTAAAAAGAAACCAGCAATGAGCCAATCGCAGCAGTTACTCCACATTTCAAGAAATGAACACTCGATTTTATGGGAAAAAACATATAGTTATATCCCTGACTGAATTTGAAGTTCATTGCCCGCGTCTCTGCATCTTGGCATCTTACATTAGAGGCTAAATTATGTGTTATTACAGCTGAAAACGATATTAACATATGACATAGCACAGGATCAAAGGTTATGACCCCGACAGCGAAATATCAGCACATGACATGTGTTTCGTATGTAAAATGGAACGAATGGTTTCTGATGAAAGTTAATTATTCCTTTCGTTTTATTTGTACAATTTCCGTTGGATTTCAAACTGAGGCAAAAATCACGTGAAAGAAATGCCAATGTCCGGCAAGCGGCTTCTTATGGCTAATTAGGAGCTAAATTCCTCGCATGGTTTCTGTTTTATCTAGCATCTCGCCCAAAACCTTAGATTTCTGCTGTTTTCGTAGTCTTAAATTAGATGTAAATGTTAAGACGGGATTGCAGACTTCACATTTTAAGAGCTATTATTTAGCATTGAATCTAAGCTTTGTTTTAAAACGTTTGGTTAGGTGAAGGCGGAAGCGAAGATTGGTAGAGCGCTTGACACTTTTAATAATCCCATTCTGAGTCCAACGTGTCTGTTCAAAAAACATAATATCAGATCATTTGAATCTAGAATTGGCAAATTAGTTCCTTTGGATAGGAATTTACGACCACCTCTATTTTTAAAAAAAATTTGCTTTTTGCTTTAGAAACTGCACCGTAAATGTCTTATGCAATGCTATACATAAATTGTGTTTGGTGGGTATGAAGTCAACATATATAATTACATGTAGTCTGTTTCAGTAGGTCTTATTATCCGCAAGTGCAAAATAACAAATTTGACCAAAATAGGACATGTTGACTTACACCTTCATTTTATTGCTATTCATTTAATTCTTTTTATTTTCATTTAAAATAAAATAACTCAATATATATATAGCACATTTCACATTCTAAACTTTCTAAATAACGTATTGTTTGACAAGGAAAGTTGCCATATTGTTTTGGCAATATCATATTAGTGACGTCATTATTCATCATAATCTACGTCATTCGACACACTTGTAAGTGTAACTATCCGTCAGCTATCAAAATATTATTCTATTAAAATTTGCAAAGAAATCCATGATAAATAATTTAATCTTCAAGTTATCGATAAACAAGGTGCGTGTACAAAGTACATACTACTTCATACGGGGTTATTTTTTGGCGCGTCTTATTTTCACACTTATGCACTTACAAACAATATCACCCTGTGTTAAATTCGCCCAGTGTCATTATCTTTCTGATCAAGAAAAATATCTCATTCTAATTCGACCAGTATTGAATACGCTCACTGACGATAAGCGCGGAAATGGCGAAAATGAAATGGCGTCTAAAATTTGCCTGTATGTATTATTCAGATTACAATAATGCAAAGTACATATCCAGATTTAGCCATATATCCCTATACTGTAAGTGCCTTGTTGATAGCCTCAAAATAACGGTAATTTGAATATAGATAAGCGACTTTCCTGCTCTTGCTTCCTGGCTTAATATCTTTCGGTAATGCGGTAATCATTTGTCATTATGCAGGCCTAGTTTTTGTGGTAAATTACTGCATTAGTGTGTTTGTGCGAATTCCTGCATAAACAATACGCGACAGATCCTCGCGTTTCAACCAGAGCATGCGGTAATACATTATATATTCGAGAATAAGGAACAAGAGTTACGTGTGTTCACGTAACCATGTTTTGTTTATTACAAAAAATCCCCGATTTTTTATGCCAGAATTAGGATTTGTAAATTAGCTTAAGCAAATGCATCAGCCCGGAACCTAAAAGTGAATTTAGACGCTTTGTTGATACACTTAACGTTAACTCATTACGCTCTTAATATCTTGAACTGTTTTGAGTAACAATAAACGACGCTCATGGAAATGTGAATGCGCCATGTTTATGCCCCCCCCCNNCCCCCCCCCCCCCCCCCATGTTTTAAGATGTTTGGAAGGATCTGTCAATCTGTTTTTTCTGAAAATATTTACGTGCCTTATGACAAGGTCATTAATTTGGAAACAAGATAATGTAAAATAATTATTTCTCACACCTTTTTAAGTGTAAGTGAAATGCCTTTCGTACGCCATATGTGTTTCCTTCCATAAGACCTTGACCTTGACGCCAGACGTTTATGTCGTTGCCGGTAGATGCCTAATTGGGAAATCGGTGTTTCTCACATCTTATCTTATTTTCCCCTTTCTACTATTGCAATTTATGACGAATCGTAAAAGTTGTATTCTCTACAAGCCTACAAATTCAACAGTTCGAAAATCTACATGACAACTGCATAAAAATGTGCAATTCACTTTATATGTCTTAATAGAAATATACCTAATTAATACAAGTACATTAATGAGCACTATTTGTTTCTAAAGAATTTCCTAAAAATGAATCCATTTCCATTGTTGTATTGCTGTATTAAAGTCATCCTTCTATCCCTGTCTCACACTCTTTTCTCAGCAATAAAAACATCTAGGAAAGTAACAATAGTATCAAAAACGGAAATAACCCTTTATACTAAAGAAAGAGAACAGAATCCTGAATTTAATTAACCTCGTTCAAACGAAGCATGAAGGTACACACCGGATGCTTGGTTGCAAAAAAGTAGAGCCATTGAGTTTACCATCGTTTATCAACATATTTATCACGTCATGGTCTCATGAAGCATCGCCGGATAAGCTTGATAAGGGCATACTAAATAAACAAAAGTTTCATGTCCGACAAACGTTTGGAAGATGCTGGTGGATATTTCCTCTTTATCTGGAAAATGATGAGCTTATAAATGGGTAAAAAAATATTGCTTTTGATCGATATAGATCGAAACTGTTTTGAAAACATTTAGAGGATGACCCTATGTACAATGTTTGGGATCAATCATTGTAATAATTACGCTGAAGTGTTGGGATAAGGAAGGAACCCGTTAGAAATGAGAGGCAAACCTTAGGTTTGTTATTATTTTGATGATGGACGAAATAATGATGATGATAATAACGATGATAACCAAAATTTTATCAGCGTGTATGTATAATAAAAATTCTGAAAAACAGGTGTTTCTTAATATTCCAGATTTTGAAAATATAACATTGCTTTTTTTACTACCTTATTCAAGCGATTTTCCCGATATGTTAATATGATAAAAAAAGTATTTAGCTTAACACAGCTAGGTACCTTAAGAAGCTCCAATTGTAGCTATAAAAAGCTCAGAATCGGCGAGAAATGAAATATATTGACACCGATTTCCTGCTGATCGTTGATGTAGGTGATCTTTCAAATCGCTTCCTATCTTTCATATAGGCTACATACGATGTATTTTTTATCTCTTAGATTGCGTACACTGGATGCAGCATGAATCCAGCAAGAAGTTTCGGTCCAGCTGTCGTAACCAACATGTGGCAAGGTCACTGGGTAAGTGTTAATCTTGTGCTTTATGGCATCACAGTGATGAAAGATAAAATGCGCGTTACTAGCAGTGGAACTCTTCAAACTAAAGGCGTGTTTGGTCGTATAGCTCTACGAGAACGGATATCTAAGAAAGTTAGATCATTTAGAATTAATGCAACCGCCGTTTTATAAATACGTACTTACGTATTTTTACCCTCTAACTCTAACAGACTGCAAATCCTACGCAAAATGAATTGAGGCCCCAGCTTAAATGATTTGATATTCTTGCAGTATCCTATTACCGAATCAATGTCGCGTTTCTGTTAAGTACAACACAATTGTCCAGTCAACATCCTCGTTTTGATGCGAATATGTAGCTAATAGCGCGTAGATAATATCGTTTTCTGTTCGTATAAAGTCACCAGTGCACCTTTAAATTCATGCGCAAATTGCATAACAGTTTATTCAGAGAAAAGGGTTACGAACCCAATTATTTGATGTTTTCAAATTCAGATTACATATCTCAGTAGACAAAATGCCATGCGACAATTTGGCGCGCGGTTTGTCCGGCAAAGATTGAATAACAACTATTCGGCGTTTCCGAAATATATGCGAAAAAATTCCGAATGTTAAGTACATTCTCTTAAGCCGTACTACAGAATGTAAAATCCTTATAATGGATGATATCACGTGGTACGAAATAGGTCACTACAACACAGCAACGCCTTTCTGTTTGTCTGTTCTTCAGAGCTTCCTTGGATGTAAGCGCATATAATATTAAAAGTCAACTAGTCTTAATTTTCGCGTAGTAAATTAAGAACATCCAGAGCCCGAATGAACAATTGCAGGGTTCCATGTCAAAAGAAAAATAAAGAGGGATCCATTCGCTGACGTCACTGTTGCAAAATTATTTATAAATAGACATCAGAGCCCTTAAAGGAAGAATACATTACAGAAATTCGTAAAATAAACCTTAGAATGATGAATGGGAACTCATGCCGTAACCTGTCGTTTTTGTTTTACAATTTTGCAAACATGCGTATTTACTTTGATTTAGTAAATTCCATAAATCATAACAGGTGACACTAGAGGGTTTCGGTAATTTATTATCACAATTCGGTTTTTAAGTCAATTTGAAACAGAACCACATCTGTTTTTAAATAGGACGTAACGGTTCATGCCATCCTTTTGTCCATAAAACAACGATGCTGGGTGAGCGGTTGCGACTCGGCATATGTTTTATCAACCACTGCGAATTTCGTGTCGAGATCAAGGAAAGAATTTGAAAACGGATACTTTGAAAGCTAGCGATATAATGTACTTTGAATCAGATGAATTTAGATTGAAAGAGATTTTAAACAGTAGGGAATCCTCGAAGTCGTAATGTTAAAATACCTCTTGAACTATCGGGCTTGTACGCCGGTTCTCGTACCATGTATATTTCCATGGAAAGATGTTTTCATCCATTTAATCGGAGTAAAGAAAATGTTTGCGTTTATCCTTTTGAATTCTCATTTAGCTATGCATGTTATCCCAATTAATGTTAGGACTCCAATGAGCCTTACATTATGACGTAATATGAAGATGTAAAGATCCCGATAATCTGAATTGGAGCGATTTTACATTCTAAAATTAATATGTACAAGCGTAGATAAACTATCTAATCATTAAAAAGATTAATAATTAATTACTGGTCCGTTATCCAAACTACCGTTTACACTATCACGAAAGTCTGCGATTTGCGATAATCTTAATAATATGGTACAAATAGCTATAAATAGTATGCTTGATTACTGAGGCTATTTCTGAAGCAGCAAACTGGATATTTTCTATTATGAGTTTGCAAGTGGGGTTTAACTTCCGCTGAGTCATAAAATTAGGTTACAAAAAATTAGGTCAAATTTGGTTTTGAGAAAAAACTATGAAAACAAAGGATTACTTGACTGACTAAACTTTCTAGGATAATCCGGTAGACACTGAGTCAGCTTCAAGTCCTTGATTAACTTTAATCAGAAAAAAATCACTTTATAAGTGTTTTAAATTTGAAAAAAGACTTAGATATCCTTTACCACAACAAAAAGGTCACTACATGACTGAGAGCTTGTTGACGTAGTCTGAATTAAAGCAAAAAAAGGCGGAGCAGGGACAATGTGGATAACGGAAACAGGGTGATTATCAAGTAATGTATCTTAACTTTCGACTGTCAAATAACCTCTTCTGTAACTCAATTAGTAAGGCACAAATTATGGCAATTCCACTAATATTCATTCCTATATATACTTGACCCAACCTAGAGCTTATGGACTTCACGTGTTGTAAGAGCCCATTGGAGTCCCAACCGCGTTAGGGTGCTCATTTGTCAGGGACAAATAAAATATGGGGGAAGCAGTGCGAGAGCAACGCGAATAACGGAAATCATGTGATTATCTATCGATGTTTTATTCATGGCGAATGTTTTTGTCTTGCAATGAAACCGTTAGAAAGGGCTAAACCGAGGGAAAGCGGCTGAAGCGGAAACTAATGTATCTCATTATATGTAAATAATCAACATGTAAGAGTACACTGTGGCCTATATATAAGTATTACCCTTGCCCGGAAAAGGAAATGAATTTCCTGTTGAGTAAATTTAAATTAATGTATCGCTGATATTCACAACTTCGAACTGTTTAGAAAGTTCACACATCGGCGGATGATGAGGGTCATTACAGAAACTGAATAATACAAGCGAATCGGGGGTTCAAAAGCAGCTTATCTTATTTGTTAATTGTTACTCAAAATCCATGCTTATGTAAAGACATTTATTTGTTTCCTTAGCCGATTAGAAATTCAATGTTCCTATGCAATTATAAAACTACAACATTCTAGATTTCTTAACCATTAGTTTCTATGTATTTGACAACTCTGAAAAAATTATGTATTGAACTACCTTCTATCTTTCACTGTAATTGTGACTAAGCGAATGGAAATGTCTGTAATAAAAAGCCTTTACTGTCTATGCATTAATTGGATTGAGAACGATGTTTGGTACTGACAACGTGAAAAATTGTCCCAAAAAGTTATTTTGCAACAGAAAATCACAAAGATAACAACACGCGAAAAAAATATTTGTATTTACGGAACGTCTTCCTATTTTCCTTCGCACCTATGACGGTGTAACTTATATTTCATATCTATCTGTTTTAGTGATAATATAAAGAAGTGCTTATGATCAGCGCACCTGGTTATTTAGAATAATTAAACGTAATATACACGTTAATCAACATATAGAAAGAAACATAAAATCCATGCATGAAAGCCTCGTTAAACAAATGCCTCATTCATTTTTTCATGTTTTGACCTCATTACGTTGAAACACCGATATTTTGTCTAAAAAGTCAATCATTTTTCTGTGTTCCTCATTAAGGATATATGCACTATGCTGCCACGTAAAGCTGAAGAGCACCTTAAGTTCTCGTATTTGAATAAAAATGTAAAGGTAACGAACAGGGATCAATCTCATAACTGCTCTAAGGAATACAAAATAAAGAGTTGGGCAAACACTGACCCAGATATACCAGAGGTGGGATCAGGAGCCCAGAAAGAGTAAGCATCCGCATTATCAAAGTTTTTAAAAATGGGCGTTCTCCATTTGATTAAATGCAAGAAAAAATCCTATTTTAATTTAAGGATCATGCTGAATGTAATGGTGCCAACTTGAGAAACCACTACAATAAGTCCGCCCAAAAGAAATCTACTAAATGTTTCTATTGATCAAATTTGTCTCAGAAAAAAACCATTTCTCTTAAAAAAAACAACATTTCTAATACTGGTCTACAGGATCTACTGTATATTAACTTTGACATTATCACGACTTATAAAACATAGTGTACAATTTCTTGCAATTTCATCCGAAGTCGTGAGTAAGCTGCTAAGATTCTTCATTTTTTATCTTAGGTTTTCTGGATTGGCCCGATGGTCGGTGGATTCGTTGCAGCTCTCTTGTACGAGTATGTGTTCTCTGCTGGAGCCACTCTTGGAAGAACAACAAGATGTTTGACGCGCTGTAGAGCTCCACCAGCAGAAAAGAAAGAACAGGAGCCGGAAAAGATGGAAATCATAGAAATTGAAGAAAAGAAAGAACCGGAACCGGAACAGCCACCAGAAGAAGATCAGGTGAAAGCACAAAACGGACAATAATTTGTGAATGCGATTTATGTCAGAAACTAAAGTATGGATCATTTAACGCTTGCAAGTCCAATGTATGGCATAAAGGGCAGCGTGTTAATTTTTGAAATTATATTTGCAATCAGTATTTAGGGAATGACCTACTTATATACCTTTTTTGCTTCAAAAGTAGTTAAAGTACTCTAAAAACTCATTAGCATTACCTTGACTATTCGATTGTATTTGACATTCTGCTTGATTGAAATATCACTGAAGTTATCAGATATTGAAATAGGTAGAATTTACTTGTGTCCTTTTATTACATTACCTTGATTTACAAATTTGTAAGAATGTGAAACTCTGGACAGAGAAAGGGAGGTCTTTGAATTCCAAAATAAACCGTAAAATATTTAAAACGTTTGAATGTAATACAATTAAAATCAAAACTGGTAGAATACCAGCAATTTTTTCTTCTTTTTCTGAAAATGTAGGGCTGAAAATTGTAAAACATATGATTTTTAACATAATCATAAACAGTTCGATTTCATATACATACATTTGCCCGACTCCTATTGTTTTTCATACGGCAGATTCTTAGTCTATAATCTTATGGTCCATCATTTATTCACTAGCCACTGCTTGAAGAAAAGAATCATGTAGAGTAAAAACAGGAGCGTCATGGAGACGACCTCGAGGATAGGTGGGACGTTGCCTAGGTAATGAACAGTTGGTACACCGTTTTGTGGCAATAGTCATTGGTTGTGTATGTAATCAATTATAAAAATCTGGGGTCGGTTGTAGTTATAATGCTCAAGTACCTGTATTCCATTCTGCTTTGTAAGCATATGTCTATCACTTGATAACCATTTAACTTGGAATATAGAAATGGATTTTTGTACAAGACAGTAACTATTCAGTATCACACAAAGTTTGAAATGGTGTGGGAAATTTATCCGTACCATCTGAAAGAAATCTTTGAAAAATCTTATTTAACGCCGTTTTACAGTGCAAAGAAGAGAGATTGGTAAAAACATCAGAATCTCTTAAATGAATTTTTGTAGACGTTATCTTAACAGAATAATAAAATCGCATCTCCTAATCGAAGTTAAATGGTCGTGAACCAAAACCCAAAATACTTAATACTAACAGCTGTGGGTTTTACTTCGAAGACTCCTAAAATCTGGCGGTTTTGATCATGGAGATTTTTTTTACATTAAATATCTATTTAAAATGTTATATACTAAAATATTATCATGTATATCTGTTTTAAATTTTATCATCGATGTATGTTCTTTGAAATCCTATCTTTGTGCATGAGCCTGTATTCTTATGATATTTGTTAATAATATTTTATACTTTAAATGTCTTATTTTACTTTTGTATAATTTTCAACTTTTCATAACAATAGCATGAAAGTATTTCAAAGGATATA
>JACSZP010023609.1:0-15044 GCA_016161895.1 Pinna nobilis
ATATATCTCAGAAGATTATCCAACATATAGAAGAGTATTGTTTGATCGAGACTGTGTTTTATATGCGCACCTATAGTTTCGAATCTCATAACTCCCATAGAGAAAATACATTGAAACACGTATGTAAAGAAGTTAACTATGTATCAAACAAGCATGTTCATTGCCACACTACTACCTTTGTCATGTGTAGAATTAAAATTAATTAAGTAATGATAATAATAATAATTATAATAATTACAATAATAATAATAATAATAATAATAATAATAATAATAATAATAATAGAAATAATAATAATAATAATAATAAAAGAAATAATAATAATAATAATAATAATAATAATAATAATAATAATAATAATAATGATAATTACAATGATAATTACAATGATAATAGTAATAATAGAAATAAATAAATATTACATTAATGAGAGAATTATAATGCATATTTTCACCTCGAAGAAGCATTTATGACCAAGGCGAAGCCGAGGTTGACAATGTATTCCAAGGGGTGAAAATATGCAACATCACCGTTTTATCAACCCGAGCGTCATGTTTTTCGGGTTGTTTTACATTATATCGTTCGTTATTACACTGTTGTTAAACGATGTTCAACTGGTACAAAAATAACTTTACATTAACGAGCGTTTTGGCTTACTACGTCATTGTCATAATTCTGATGACATATAATACGCGCACTTGAACATTGGCGCATTTGAATTTTTTTACAATATCACCCTTGATTGCTTCTTTATCTATGTAAATCGAGCGAGTGTTATCACCAAAAGAATTGCCACGTAATATAACAGAAATGACAGAAAAGAAAATATTTGTTAGAAGTAAGTGTTCGTACATCAGGACGGATTTATCATTCTCTACCATATCTTAAAACCTCATATTTATCACATTGTATTTCTGATTGTGTATTACATTTGTTTACATTCCGTACAAAAATATATATGAATCATGGTGATGTAAGTTTGTTGCATAAATGTAATGCATTTATTTACCTAAACTATGCATAATCACATATTCAGTGATAATATCAAATGATGAATAGAAATGAAATTAAATTAGATCAAACTTCAAAAAAGACGTCTAACTTGTGCTTACTAATAAAGTAAATTCCATATACATTAACAAACCCAAAAGTTCTTTGAAATATCGTAAATAAAGATTTTAAAAATCAGAAAGAGGAGATGGTGTATTTAAATATAATGTGATAAGGATTGAGACAGACATAAAATACTTTCTGTTATATGTAAAAATAGTCGGAGTAGCATTTCATGTTAAAAATAATAGATAGATTACCCTTTGTAATATCAAATACACACAATAAGTGGAAAAGGCTTTCAAATGTACAGAAAGGCCACCGTGGGCTAAATCATGTCAATGAGAAAGGTCAAATCAAGGATCGTTTCCAATGTTGGATCACGGTTGGTTGTCCCTGTCTTTCGGATGAGAAAAAAACCAATGTCCCAATGTCCCATGTCACAGTAGTTTTTTTCCACGTTGAAGAACCCTTCCTGCTTTATGGCCATAATGCCGAGCATTGGCATAATTTGTCGCCCTTCACCGACACACGGCGACGTCTCCATATAAGTGAAAGATACTTAAGTTGGATACAATTCAACCCTAAATATAAGAATGTTTTTACCAGTGTTCCCAGATACATAATAATGTTTTGTTGGTTTTTTCTCTCCCTCTCTCTTTTTGTTTGTTTTGTTTTTCTTTTTCAATTTTCGATTTATCGATTTTTAAATTAAATGACCCCATATTGTATTTTACAATTTTATCTTTGTTTTTCTGATGATTCAAATATGACAATCATCCGAAAAAGATGGTTTGCCATAATTCAAAGCACAAATTAATAAAATGAAAATAACAGAAGACCCTTTCGTTTGTAATTTTAAAATTTGTTTTAGATATTTCTTTTTGAACAACATGACGATTTCGACTTGCTTTATCACTTATTACGTGTTCAGCCCTTGGCCTTGCACAACGCATACGCCCGGGCATGATCTTTGATGAGTGTTTTACATCAACAACCAAACTACTCGCCGAGACACTACTCATAAAGGAATGTGTTGTTGAACGCTACATATCAATTTTAATTATCACATCCGAAATTATGTGTATGGTCAATCAGGGGATTCCTTTAAAAGGTCAAGAATATAAAGTATTCTGGAAGCACGGGCATATACATATGTTCCTCTCTATATTAAAAAATGCAGAAATAGTTCATGACCTTCTCACTGATCTCTTGAAGTTTCCACAGAATATTTACATCGAGTGTGACATGCTAAAAGGGGGCGCTGATTCCTTACCGACACCTGGTACAATCCTGTTCAGGAATTGCAATTGTTCTTCGTGCCGTGCTGAGGCCATTCTTACTTCCAAAATTACGTATTCTGCAGGACTTCGAGTTTCGAACAAAGCTGTGACTTCTTCAGCTTTTCTTCAATCAACAAAAAAATGTGAAAAATTAATAGATATGTAACAATAAAAAATCTCTATATATCTATTCTTCACAATTAAAATCAATATCTCATAATATAGGCGTATTACATATCCTATCATCTCTAATTTTAGCATTGCTAAGCAAGTTTAATATCTGTCTAGATGCAGATCAAATGGAAAATATGTAAATAAAATTGTCAGAAAATTAAAATTTCTATGAAAAGTCTTCTCAAATGTTTCACTGATGAATTTGGTATACATGTATACAGAAGATTTGACCAGCCACCTGATTCATTTAGCTTGTTGTCATCTTCTTGTTTAACATCCCATGAACAAATTGAGAATGGAGGAGTCATAAATCTGTTGGACATTTTGAATAATCGACACTTTCTTTTCGGCACGTGACCAATATTTACTGTCTCATCCGAAGGACAGGAAAAGCCAGAGACCTCTCCCGGATCACGCTTAACTCGCCGGTGTAAGGAACTTACAAGGCGTGGCTACACCGGCGAGTAAAGCGTGATCCGGGAGAGGCCGCTGGCTTTTCCCATCCTTCGGATGAGACAGTAAATATTGGTCACGTGCAGAGTAGAAAGCAAGTGCAAGTGTAAATAGAACTGTTTCTTCAGCAAAAAGAATTTTTCAATAGATTCAGAACAGTTTTCTCCTAACTAAACTACCTAACGGGAACGTCACCATTTGCCGTTGGAGGGCGACCAATTTTTCTTATGCTCGGCACTTAAGGTCGTAGACCAGGTAGCGTTCTCTATAGTGCCGATATTTACTGACTCGGGAACTCGTTTTTTTCTGTCTCGTCCGAATGACAGGGACAACCAACCATAGAATGGCTCAAGGATGGATGAGTATTTAGTTAGTTAGGTAGCTAGTTAGTTAGTTAGTTAGCTAATTAGTTTTAAATTAGTTAGTCAGCTAGTTGGTTAATACGTTAGGTAGGTAGGTGGATGGGTAGGTAGGTGGATTGGTAGGTAGGTAGATAGATAGGTAGGTAAGTGAGCAAATAGACGATTAGCACTAACTAAAGATATCAAAACTAGAGAAGGAAATTTTTCTCCTCTTCATCTCTCTTTATCTCTCGTTCAAACTTTTATTATCGAATCAGACTAGCGCTCGTAAATATCTCATATCCTGCGTAATAAAATTATGATAATTAATTCATTGAAAACTTTGGATATTCTTTGACACTTTTTTTTTCTCAATATCCAACAATGATTGTAATTGGATCACTCAGCGAACCTTCAATTATTTCCAAGTGAGCAAATGCTTACGACAGACAATTAGCAGCACACAATCGTGTAATAAGTAGTAAGTTCAGCTCACCCGGCTTCTCTTTTTCTCTTCTAATTTCTCAATGTGAAATTATTATTTGATATTAAAAAATTCATGAAATTAAAAGTGATGTTTACAAGGATATTCAAATAAAGTTTCAATGAAACATAGCAAATATATTGTATAAATGTGTCAAAGTTTTTCACTTTTGATTAATTCCCAATTTTCGCTGTAAGTGGCGTACATTTTCTCATCCTAATTTGATTTAAACTTATTCTTACATTTCAAAGGGCTTAAGTGAAATGATTTGAGTTTAACTATTTAGATAGTTTCTCCATAAGAGACTAATTTTGCTCATGCAATTCTGACTAAACATAAGAAATTCGATTAAAGGGCAAAACAAAACCCCACAGGAATATTTAGTGTGTTGTTAAAGTATACATTGTAGAACAGAATTTGTGGGTGGTTTCGTCTTTTGGGGCACTTGAGGTTTGCAGCGAGGGTAATTTATTTGCTAAATAGGATCCAGATTCGATCGTGTATACATTATGATCCAGAAACATATCTATTGCATTGCAAGACACGTTATTCTGGTGAAATTGATTCTGTTGGCATTATGATTGACGTGCGGTTCGTAGACAGATACCTGTGAAACTCACTGCAGGAGGGTTCAGATTATAACAAGGTTTCATTTCTGTGTAAACTTTTCTCAACTTTGTATATTGTCGTAGATAAAAAAACGAATGAAAGTGGTATTTTATCTTAAATATTGGCGAATAATTGTAAACTATTTAATTAAAGGCAAATGGTTTATTTACAGAATTAAAGGTGTTTATTGAAGGGAAAAGTATATATGAATAAACAGAAGCAGAGTAAGGGTTTATGGGGTCATTATAATTCCAACATTAAAGGAATGCAAAACACCTTTAAAATTATCGAATAATGTCAGATATAAAAGTTAATGATTCAAAATGAAAGTGCGATAACTTAATGGTGTTTTCCCAAACACTGAAAATGGAACTGTGCTAACTCACTCTGAACATATTATGAAAGATAATTCTGAGAATGGGTGTATATGTGCATATATGTGTTTCTCTGTAGCGTGTGTATCAAAATGTACAATGAACGAACGAAATAAAATATAAAATTTGTCCCGGGCATCATTATTATGCAAAATACTGAACGAATGGTAATATAGCATTTCATCCTAGTCAAAAGAGCAAAAATAATACTTCAAATGGAATTTATTTGTCACTTTATGATATCGATGTCACTTTCCAAATGGATAATAAGAAGAACAATTTTATTTAAAATTTTACATAGAACTGAAGTTCTCATTTGCTTTATTTTATGATGATTATTATGGTTATGTAATCATCATCACTTTTATCATTATTACATGTACTATTTTTGTGATGTGAAATCTTATTACAGTTTTCTACTCATTTAACTTAGGTTTAAATAGTACTCTTTTTACATTATCGTTATCTATTTTTCGCCATCGTTTTTTTTTTTTTTTTGTGGTTGTTTTAACATATTCAATTTTCCTTTCAAGTTATCGAAGACGTTATCCGCGTTGCTTAAGCTTTTAGTTTTCCAACTAATAAAGAGGATTAAAATATGAAGTAAATTACCAACCCTTAACAATATTCTTCTCAATACCTACTCTCTATCTAACTTTGTTTGAACTCAGATAACAGATATGTATCACATATCAATTGAATTTCACTCGTCTTAAGTTACTTTCTGAATATATAAATTGAAGCAGCAAAACCACTCAAACTCTCACTTTTGTTATACATTTTATCATCCATTGACATAACTTAAATTATGAATGTTACCATTCCAAGACATTGACTCAAAATAGAATTAATGTTAAAGTGTTGATAAGTTAATTGGTAAGTTGATTCTCTAGTCGTTACGTTGTCTAATAATGATATCTCTGCTACATGAGAGCTTTAATTGGATTGCTATTCACGTCCCGTATATTCAAAGGGATGCCTCTTCAATCGCCCCTATCATTGTAAATATTTAAAGTTTGATTAGTCTGTGTTTAAAGTTGCGATAAATAGCAAAACCGTGTGATTGCATTTACGAGATATTTTTAATTTTTTGAACTCCAATACTCGATACTACGAATCTTTGTAAATGAATTGTACACAGTGTATCAGATTATCTTTCTTATCTTTATTGAATCTGACTGCCGAGCATATAAATTTGACAATTTTAACATGTATCGTTTAATGTATTGTAAATACCGATATCTATAATTGAGAACGTTCGTTGCTAATTTTGTATCGGTTCGTGTTTCATAAAAAAGAACTTCTATTTGTACAATACTTCGATATTTGATGCTTCAATTGACAAACTGTGATTTAACCTTAAACATGTAATAAGGAAATAATGAAACCTGTCGAGTTCTTTAAATAAGAAAAGTGTTCAATTGATGCATCAAAATATAATTAAAGAAATATTCATCACAGATTACCATTCACATCAGCATATTCTAAAGCTTTTTTCTAATGTTCGTGATGCTACTTTTGTAAAAAAAAATATGCTTTAGAAATTTACGAGAACTCTTCAAAAAGGAGGGGAAATTTTAATTGCTTACCCTCAATATCACAAGATAATATACATTTAATAACGAAAAATAACGAGTGAAGCAAATAATTCCAGATTGCATATACTATCTCAATCTACATGTATACTCTTCATGTCTTGAATTCAAGTACTGAAAAGTTTAAAAATTCAAATTCTATGTAGGGATGCTGTTTATAAGATGTCTTGGGACTTTGAATAAGCATGTAAATGTATAAGTAAACTTGTGGTAGCGGAATATTTACGAATATCACTACATATTGTTCAGCATCCTTTTCTGATCAGTGCCAGAAGAATGCAAACCAAACCCCGAAACAAAACACAGGCGAAGATATGGATCTAGGAAATGTCAAAGTTTCTAAGTCATATGTATTAAATTGATGTGTTATATCTGACATTACAGTTGTTTATTAATCTATGGAAGCCCGAAGCCATATTCCGACATATGGTGGCCATCAACGCAGTAGAAATGTTTTTACAAATAGTATCATGAGGCGTGATACTGACAATTCTATCTTATTCTGTCCAATTATTACCAAACAGACTCAGTATTGCAATGTTTTCGCTGGGACCACCATGATTTCAAATATTTTAGGTCTTCTCTGTCTCCGATTCCCACGACAATCGATACACATAAAATATTAAATTCACAGATCGTTTCGAAGTTAATCTTGATATGCCTGAATCATACTAAGTAGCCGAGATTTGTCCATATCTTATTACTGACCAATTTTAAGTATGATTCCAATTAAGTTTCCTCTACATTGTCCAATTTATGTTGTAGAGTAAAAGGTCTCTTTCGGGATACACTAATTTAATTGTTTCATCTTGTTGAAGGTCCTAAAGAAAGGAATTTCGGGATAAAAAGCTGTAACTTTTGTTATTTTTTCGTCTATTAAAAACGTAAAAGTAACAGGTTTGTACAAATAGGCATGGTTATCTCCCTCATAGCCGAGCTATTACGTAAAGGAACTGTCTGGCATCTTTGATAGAGTACCAGGCGGAAATAAATACATTTGGATATGGAATTCGTTGCAGTCTTTCAAACAAATCCTGAGGATGTTTATGCCAGTAATCCGCAAATGCATTACTCGAGTTTTCAGACACATTATCTATTTTACCAGATATTTCAAACACGTGTAACAAGGACATATGTTAATCTCTAAAATCTCCGAGGTGTTCAAAAAATTGCAAGTAAGGCGGATGGAACTGTTTTCTCCAGATAATACCACCATGGTTATAGCGTATTTTCACTAGCATTAGATAGATACCATAACAACTTTCACTCCTATTTGTTAACAGTTTCTTTTCTTTTTGATTTTATTTTTCGTAGACATAATAAACAAATCTAATGAGAAACAGAACTTTAAAGTACACCGGCCTTTTATACTTTGATTCCTTAATTTCGAACTGAAAATGTACATTGCGAAAGGTAAAATGTCGAAAATGTAACCTATAAGCATTAGCATTTACCTATTTTCACAGTCTACACTTTTCAATAAATGTGGAAATGTCCGAGTTCTGTGCGGCTATTAAAATTTAAGAGAGAATCATGATTATGAAAATATCATTGTAACAAAACTATCCTAGCAATATTAATTCATCTATCTATCTATCGATCGATCGATCGATCTATCTATCTTTCTATCTATCTATCTATCTATCTATCTATCTATCTATCCATCTATCTATCTATCTATCTTTTGTTCAGTTTAGTAAGGAGGGAAGTGTTCCCTTTAAGTATTATATCTACTCTATACCAGTATTTATCCCTTTTCCTTCTTTGTATGTTTCTATGCTATCTTTTTAATTCTACCATTGTTTCCATCAGTATCCGTAATTGCACTTGTTGACTATATGAAACACCGTTTCGGTTCCAACCAAATGAGGAGTTGTACTAACAAACAATGCGATTATTACTTTTATTTCATGAAGCATCAAAACTAACACGTGTGGTGGACAATAAAAATACCTTACAAGAAAATTCCAGTTCAACGGATGCAGTGATTCGATTGTCAAAGCTCTTTATCAAATATAAATTTGATCCCCGGGTATCTGACATTAATCTTTTAGAAAGTCAACACTCAACATGTATTTCCCATTATCAGTTTCAGTGAAAATAACAACATACCTTTGTCGCTGGATACAGTTTTTAGTGTTAAGATGCACACACTGGGACAGAAGCTAATAAATATCTTTTTCTGATACAGTTTCGTTCTCTTGACGAAAACGTCCCTAAATTAGCTAAATTGTGACAAATTTATCACCGATGGTCAATGTATCGTTAAAAGCGTTCGTGTTTATAATAAACTTCTACATCTGCTCAGGGAAGTATTTCGATCATATACCGAAGAACGGCAGAACATTCTTAAAACCCGCATGATCCAGTGAAGGTAAAAACAAGCAGTATCAAAGGAGGTCGGGCTCAATGTCCTGAAGATGAGAGCGGTGACGGCATTAAGAACAGCTATGGATCGTTAAACAAATTCAAAATACAAAAAGAATAATAAAAAACCAAACAAACAAAAAAGAAACAAGAAAAGAACAAGAAAACCAAAAACAAAACAAACAAAAAACTAACAAACAAACAACCAAGAAACAAAAGAAAAGCAGAAAAAAAGGATGGGAATCCCATAAAGGTGTAATAGGACATGGAGCAGAGAAAGTTCTTTATTCGAGGCAACACCCTACTGTGACATGGGTCTAAGTCTTTGGTCCATAAACGACCGTATTTATAGGAGAAGTGAGATTAATGTGGAAAAGGACGTCTATCTGAAGTCATTAGTATGCATATCTTCGACAAATCAAAAATTATAATTTTGCATACCAAAATGGAACATTATTTACGAGTTGTTTATTGTTTCATTGCCCATAAAAATATTCCTCTTTTTACCATGAATTGAATACAGCATATAAGCGACAAAAGCTTAATCAAAAGTATATCCTCGAAAGGTAGAGGCTCAATATGCTACAAACACCCAAACATAAGTTCGACTACGCACATGCTTGTACAAACAATGGTTTCCCTTGATGTTCGGCAATCATATTACAGTTATTTGTTTGTTCGTGACTAAAACCCTATGTTGAAACATATCGCTATGTTACAAGTACACATTTTGTAATCCCAAGAGAGAAAACACACAAATATCATATTAAATGGAATACATTGTTTAAGCTAAAATTGTAATTTTCATCAGGGTCTTGATGTTTGTCCTAATTGTCCTTTGTTTGGTGTCCAGGGATAAACGAGGACTATAAGCCTTGTTATCAAAGCTTAGACACGACCGGGAGTCATCTGTGTATAGTGTCAGGGAGCCGAGCTGTCTGATCAACTCTCAGATGACTGGAAAGCCAATTTACATGTGAAGCAAGTTTGGAAATGAGAATATCTCTTCTCAAGTATTGGGACCAAGGAAGGGATAGAAATAAAAGTAAAGATTTGGCCAAGTTTACATTGCAATCAAAAAGACACAACGGCTATCCTTTTGGTAAAGATAGCACTCGTTTGAATATGTATATTCTGTGCTATAGATACACGTTTTGAATTGAAATACAACACGCAGGTTAATATGATTTCGCCAAAAATCCACGGAAAGTGTGTGAACTAGGGATTAGTTATTTTTTGCGGGACCTTTGATGTGACATTACCATTCGCAAGATATAATATGATTAAACACTGGATAGCCTACTTGGCTTGTCTTACAAATAGTCTGAGCAGGTCGATAGAGATTAACTTTTAAAGCATCGGGTTAGACATGTTTTAATTAGAGTCTTTCTTCTTTCAAGAATTTACATGAAAAAAACGTTATAAACATATACTGTTACACTTTTGCATTCGAGTACTTGCGTGTGTCTCCGAGTTACTCTGTAAGTGACAGATTTCTAAGCATAAATACACCGTATCAAAGAAAGCTTTAATTTACTTGCTATCCGGTAGACAAATAGAAATATGACTTTATATAGATTAATTGATATAATTTTGTCTCCTATTCCAGGGCTTTATATGGCAAGTTCCCACATGAATCGATGCATTATTTAAACCATAAACTTTTTTGTTATTTACATAAAGCAAAAATGTTGAAATCAGATGTCAGTAATGTTTCATGCATTTCTCTAAGTACATATACTTGCATACATCTCTGAAACTATCTCAGCTTGCATTAGCAATGTTTGTTGCACAGAGTTTTGTTAAATATCTTGAACATGAATCAATGGTAAATTGGTACTATTATTATTTCAATACTGAAGTATAGTTGAGATATATGTGGACTTAATTGCACAAACTGTTCACATCGACCTTTGTGCAAACAGGACTGACAATTCAGACAAGACGAAATCAGTGACCTCTTGTTGTTTTGCGATACGACTTCATGTACTTACTTTCTAAACCACCATTAAAGATGTCAAGTTTGTTAAGAAAATTCAAAATATCAGTAAAAAGAAGGATATATTAGCTAACATTTAAAATGTTCTCTTCAGATTTTCAGACGCTGATGAAAGTAGCATTTTTTGCAATTTTATTGTCATCTTAAAGCGTTGTTCATATTCAGGCCCATTTAGAAATTCAAATTCGCGAACTCATCATAATTTGAAAAAAAAACCTCTTTCTTTTTTTTCCTTTTTTATTTTTTTTTCTTTTTTTTTTCTTTTCATTTATGTTGATACTTTCACCAGCTGATAATTAAACCTTATCATTCAATTTGTATTTTACCTATTTTTCAAATTTTTGTTATGTCACAAGATGTTTTACTGTTACTTAGATGGTGAAGTCCGATTGTAAGTTGATTTTTGGTCTAAAATGTGTGCTATACTTTGAGAGAAACGAGAATATCAAAATATTGCATAACAATACATGGAGATCCATAATTTTCAAATTAATTAAACAAAAATTAATCCAATTTGCCGATCCTTTCCATAGCCTGAACATCAAACAATGTCAAATTTTGATTATGCAAAGCCAATAAAGATTTTCTCGTGCTCAAACTCGCATAATTGATCTTATGAAACAGTTGATCTAAGATTCTTTATTTTAAATAACGTCTATCACATTTTGTTATAATAAGATATCCTACCTTTTTTAATAACCTTTGCAGTTCATTTTCTTCAATATGGATTTTATTATCATTGTTATCGTTTAAGTTGTAGAATTTTTACCATTGTCAATACATTTGTTACGAAAGTAATTTACAATAAAGAAATTAAGAATAAGGCTTTTGTTTGAAATCGTCAAACAATATCCTAAGTAATCCGTCCCCTGGATTTCGTTAAGAGATTAACACGTCACATGTATTTGTGTCACAACACTTTAACTTGAAAAATGCCCAGAAAAACAAATATTATAAATGAAGACGCGCGTGCACGATATTACAATTCCCTGTTTTGTTGTAGTTCAAAAGCAAAATAAAACTCAATAATTCTATTCCGTCACACATTTTATACACGATATGCATCTCACTACTAATAATACATTGTCTCATAACCATTACAAAGAAAATGTGTTAACGACACTTCGTGAGTTCATCTGCCCACCTCTTTTGTAAATCATTACATTACCAATTGATTAATTACATCTCGATATCAGAAAAAACCACCCTTCGTCGTCATTATTATCAATATGATCATTCTTCCATTATTATTATTATTGTTATTATTATTATCATTATTAATATTTTTGTTATTATTATTTTATTATTATTATTATTATCATCATTATTATCATTGATTATTATTATAGTAGCCATTATCTGTTTTACTTTTAGATATTCACAATTTGCATTGTAGATTGTAGTGATGTCAAGAACCTGATAGTCAAATGAATGACCGTCAAAATTACTTGCTTATAATGCAATATTCTTACTGACATTCATTTGAAAATAATTTTGCATTGTAAAAGGATGAATTTCTATAGTACTTGCTTTGCTTTAAGCCGAACTTTATATTTGTATAGCTTTCATTTCTATCATCATACGATCGTAATAATACAAGTATATTATTTCATTGGGGTCTTTCAAGTTCCTCGCTTCTATCGAATTATTCGCCTTCTCACTAACAAAGATGATAATAACATTGACATTTCTGATTGATAGCTTATAAATAAACAAATCGGAACTCCCGATAACTTTATGGTAGCGTGTTTATATTCCGTAACTTGTGTGACCACTTTCCGAGTCTAATTGACTTTTTGTGTTTCAAAACATTATCTTTCGTTTGTAAACATCTCAATAGCTATCATATGTCTAGTCTGACGTGGGTAAAAATAAAAGAGTGCTAATAAAGTTCGTTTATCTCTCTTGTAGTGTATTGTATTCTCTTGCTGATAAACTTCAGGGTGTCAGATTTAAGTGTTTTTATATATCTCTATTTATATTTTGGCATATTAGTGATTTCACCTTGGACAGGAGTTACAAAATTCAGGAGTGACCGACTATTAAAATTCTCGTGGAAACAATTTATTGACTCCATTTAAAAAAATTATCACTGATTTTCTTTCTTGCAAAAATTCTAAAAGTGGAATTCAATAAATAAGAAATCCATATATTTTTTTTTTGGAAAATCATATGTTTGGAACAAGTGATTATATCACGTCTAACTATACAGATTTTTTAAGGCGGGGGGGGGGGGGTATGATAAATCGACAAGTCTACTACTCCTGTTACCTGGTCCAATCTCCGGATTGTCACAGGTCCTAATGTGTCCTATATTCAATCTCAATCGACTTGCACGCTGTTACCTGGAGATTTCAAGAGTATCCTTTATGTTCTTTATTTTCTGGCTTTGTACATTACAGCCTGATCCCATCTCCGGCTTCCGTAGGTGAACATTGTGTGTCATATACCAGCTTTGTACATTATCTCCTTCGTGAATGATCGCGTTGTATCTTTCATTCATAATCTTATGAAATAAGTTAACAAAGAACTACAATTCATCTGAGATATTGAAGAATGTCCGGCAATAGGACAACAAAATAATCTTTGGAATGAATCTGTTCCTGATAATATTTCGTCCCTTTCGATGGATTTCAATTTCGATATTTACAAAAATTAATTAGAAAAATTGATTAAATGACTGTCATTGAATCTTTTACAGTATTCTTGGTTTGGATTAAGATTAATATTTTTTCTTCTCTGGTACTTTCAGGTTAGAGCAAATGAAAATTTAGTTACCATGAATAAAGCAAACGATAATACACAAGTTATAGAAGTGCACGTAACCCTTATGGAAACAATAAATGAATCCAAGGCAGAGGACAGCAGACACTAATGTTTAGGTAAATTACATGTATATCTCTATGTGAATAAGGTACTAAATTGTCAAAAGACAAGACAGGCAAATATGTTGAATTGATAATCAAATATCAAAATTTTAGTTACTTTACTGTAATGTGTGTCTTTATGAGTAAGAAACACATATAACCGTTCCGATGAACTAGACCCCACTGATAATGATGGCCCCTACCAACCTGTCGAGAACTTACCAAGGTGCAGAGTGTATGGGATGCAATATTTCAAATACATTTTTTGCATACCCGTTGATCTATTTCCCATAACTAAAAGTCAAAGTATCATTGAGACATCTCGAGATATGATAAAAACGCAGAATCGTTAGAGGACAAAACAAGAATTTGATTTTGTGGCATTTGGTCTCTTTTTGATAACAATAGATACTTATGTAGATTTTTAAGTTCAATGCGATTATCTATTTACGCCTACCGCGGTGATGTATCAAATCTAAGGACACATAAACACGGACTTTGGCGCCAATAACTTCGTCTTGTCTCGTTGTTACGTGTAACGTTCCTGGCTGCAAATGGCTGCCAAGATCAGAACGATTTTTGGGTCACATGTCGGAACCTTTGACATCTGTCATCTGTCATCGAGTCACTACTTTCCTTAATCTTTCTCGGCAACGAGGATTTGCTTTAACCTCCACATCATAGTTTATCGAAAAACATTACACTTCACAGACAAACATACTTGTCTTGAAGTGTACTTCACGTCAAACATTGTATCTCGAAGCCTATTCACCGGAACACGGTCTACGCCATTTTGTATCCCTTGGTGTCCCAATTTTCATCAAGTACTGATTAATCATCGAGAGATTGCAGAGATATGTTACAAATTGTGCGACTTGCATTTAGAAAATCTGTACTTAGGTCACTTTCGTTCAGGCGACTTGCCTACGATTGATAGTAAAGTGTGAAGCGTTGACACTGGGAAACAGGGTAGGTAACAAATAGAGACATGAAATACATTAGTGCATTAAATATAATGTACATGCACGTTCCGATTATGTCTATATGCAAGATAATAGTCTCTTTTAGACCAAGTGGGTATTGTTGGGGACTCATGTCACATGGTGGGTGCCATCAATGTTGTAGGTAATGTAAGAAATTTCTAAGTTCAGTAAATTGACCTCTTGCCATTTGTATCCTGCAATAACAACATTTTAATTGTGGTATGCAAGTGTTAATCTAAGTATAAAATATCCATCAAAGACTTCTTTGCATATTTTAAGTCTAAGAAATTAAATAGAACTTTGTAAATTGGTTTAAGCAATTACTGCAGAAAAATATAATTCATCTTCAGTCATAAAAGGGAGGAAGTAGAAGATACCGAGGGACATTCAAAATTCAATAAATCAACGACAGACAAAACCGTGGCCAAAACAAAAAGGAGACAATACCGTGGCCAAAACAAAAAG
>JACSZP010023614.1:0-13316 GCA_016161895.1 Pinna nobilis
GCACACGGTGACGTCTCCATATCAGTGAAATATTCTTGAGTGGGATGTTAAACAACAACAAAACAAAAACAAAACATGTCCCAGATAATCAGTAACAAACTACCAAATACCTAACTTTGTGCTTTATGGAATGACCTGTGTCCTACAGATACTGTTATTAATAAACAATAAACACAATCTAAGTTCAAAAACAGTTGGTCCATTGCTCCTTTTCAAGCGAAAGACGGCAATACCCATACATGAATAAGCTATATGATAGTACGATTGAAACATGAACAACTTCATTATAAACAGTTCATATTGTCATGTAGCTTATGTAATTATTGTCATTTTTTGCTTGATAAAGGTCGAACTTTGGACCGTGTGAACTTTCTGTGTGTTAACTGTTTTTGTTTTGTGTGGAGATCCTCCCCTTTGGAGGATCTTAGTATTGTACTGGATTACCTTATCAGAATAGCTAACTCGTCGACCTCCCATTTTGTTAGAAAGCTTACAAGTGTCATTTGTGTGGCTGAAGGATTACCGAGAACTCTTTCCTCCGAGGATATTTCTGATGTGATATCATGTTTTGAATACAAGATTGTGATTAATTGATTTCCTAACTTTTTGAGTCCAATATTTGTTCTTATCTTAAATTACTTTTACAAATGTCTTTCCAATTGCTTCTTTCCCCTTTACCAATGTTTACGAAATCAGTAGACAACGTGGATGGGAAGAAAGCTCAATTTTGTTTATGCACAAGAATCTTACAAGACTTGACAAACTTGAGAGAGGAGTACAGGGAGTGCAAGAAAGTTCCACAGAGAGTGCGATGACTTCCTATCGTAATTCAAAATAATTTTGGCAGCGTGTCTTACTTGAGAAAATTCTTAATGGGTTCTGTATTCAGCTTTTTCATCTTTTCACCCAAATGAGTAATTTGTTAACATTTAAGAATATACTTTGAAGTGCGACTTTGATACTTTTCAGGGTTGTTGCCATCGACATGCGTGGGTATGGACTATCAGATAAACCAGATGGAATCCATAACTACAGAATAGAAAGACTGGTGGAAGATGTGAGACAGGCTATTCAAGCTTTAGGTAATTTGGGTCAATTAATGAAGAAATGTTAGAATTTGAATCACTCTTTGAACAGAAATGTCCGAATGTTTCAGTATTTGAACATTTAATGAAACACAAGCCAATTATGTTGAAATTTCCCTGAATAATCTCCAATTTTCTATTGGTGTCGGTCAAAATAACTTTAAATGCCAGACAAAATCATGCCACAATCTAAAATTACATACGTACCGTCTGCCATAGCAATTCAGAGCGAATTAAAAACGAGATGGATGCGTATACAAGCTCGAATACTTCTGATATTCGGATTTCTATGAAGACTTGTCAGACCTGCTCGTTCAGCTTAAAAGATAATGCGCTTGGTAAAGTCACTTTTAACTCTTTTGGTGAATTAACAAAATGCTAAGGAAATAGCAGTGTCAACGCTGCCTGACTTCCCCTATTCCCCTACTCCTGATCTCCCTATTTTCCCAATTTATTTTGTGACCAACTGAATATATCTTGTCATTTATTAGAAACAGATATAATTCATCGTACATATACATTAAAAAGTCTGACTGGATACGTTACGTCAAGTTCATATTCATTCAAACTGAACACTTATAAGTCTTTTCACTGATGCATGCGCGGATTCAGTTGGGAATCGGGGGTCTGGACCACCCCCGCACCGGGATTTGTCAGAGGTGGGGATCATGACCAGGGGCATAAGGCGGACAAAGTGGTCCTCAGACCCCGCCCTCTTGGACCCCCATGAAAAAAGCTGGATCCGCACCTGGGATGCATACAAATACCGACGTAACCTGTACCTTCCTAAATCCTTTCAAAAGCTACATCTGACGATCTTACAGGAGTGAGTTGCCTTTTTCTTAAGATAGAGTTTTACCTTCCTTAATTTTGTTTTTGCCAGGATATTCTGATTGTGTGTTAGTTGGCCATGACTGGGGTGGCATCGTGGCGTACAACTTTGCCAAGTATTATCCAGATATGACAAAGAAGCTAGTAATGATGAATGCACCACATGTATCTGCGTTTGTTAAACGGATTACGTCATCATGGAGTCAGTTCAAGAAATCCTGGTATGTTTTGTTGTTGAACAATTGAAATGAGGGATGTTTCTTAGGATTTTGAATGAAAATTACCGATAATAGATTCATTGCCCCATGGATTCGTAAAGCAGCACAGATTTGGCCTTTAAAAATAAAAAAGTTATAAAGTTTTAAAATGTAATCCCATACAAGGAGTGAAATATGGAGGAACACAGTCCTAAACAGCATATGTAAAAAAGAAAGTTGAAGATATCAAGGGGACATTCAAATCTCAAAAATAGAATCGGACAGACAATACAATGGCCAAAACCAAAAGAGACGCTACTACAGACAGTAGTTGACACACCAACTCATAAAGAAATTAACACTAACCCAGGTAAACCGGAGTGAGTTCAGGTGTACGGAAAGGGTTAAAGACTCCTACTTATTGCGCGGAACCCGTCGTGTCACCTATATATCGAGTTGCTAATGAAAAAACCGGGATAAGTAGTACAAAGGAAACATATCCGTCATTATCGGTAACACCGATATTACGTAATGGTCAATCAGGTCATGGTGCGACCATAAAACTTTGAAATTGATGACTTCAATGGGTTCATTCTCATTTATCCAACTTTTGATAATTATATACAGTACAGGTAAATTTCCAAAGTTGGATAAGTGAAACTTGGGATTATAGGTAATTATCTATGGCTTGGGTAAAGTGTGATAGGAAAAATGTACCTGAAATATTGTCTGGCCTGTTTTATTTAAAACATGTAATATCTGAGTATCTGTCCTTCGGATGAGACAGCAAAGACCAAGGCCCCGTGTCACAGTAGGTGTTGGCACGTTAAAGAACCCTCCCTGCTCTACAGCCAGCCGAGCACAGACAAAATTTGTAGCCCTTCACCGGCACACGGTAACGTCTCCATATGAGTGAAATATTCTTGAGTGGGACGTTAAACAACAATACCATACCATACCATAATATTTGAGTTCCAAATCTGATACTTTTCTATACTATTTTCTATACAAAAATATTAAAAACTGTTTAATCTAAAACTTAAATCTGATGCAATGTACATTACTTGAGGAGGTTAACAACAGCAACAATTATTAAATACATTTTTATTTACATACATGGATTTAAATTGTATGTTTTTTTTTTACTATCAACATATAAAATTCAATACAAATCTTAATAACCTCTTCACACTCATGGTATTATCACAAAGTATTACCATACTTTATATCATTCAAACTTTATAAAACATCTGAACTGAGCACTTATATTTCTCAGATACATTAGAAGAAAAGCACACGAAGATCATAGCATCATTTCACTATAAAGCACTAGAATTCACAAACGCATGTTTATAGACCATTTACATTTTATCAAGATCACTTGTCAATTTAAAGTATCTTATATTTTCCTTCAGCCTTACCACATATTTTACTGCTAATTCTTCAGCTTGGTCTGAGTGTTGTATAGCACATGAAATGTTCACCTTTTGAAAACTCAAATAAATATACATGTACATGTATTTCATTGATTTTGTATACGTACCTAAAAACTTGAACATTGCATGGTTACTATTTAAAAAAATAATTCTAAGTTAAGTGTAAAAACTAAAATACATTTCCTGAATTTTTCAGTTATTTTCATTATTGTTTTTTAAATCATTTTTAACTCGTGTTGAAATTCAAATAGATTTCCTGAATTTAAACAGGTATTTTCTTTAATTTCTTAAATAATTTTTATTGAAGTGCTAAACTTTAAATACATTTCCTATACATGTACTTTAAATATATTTTCTAGACTTATACTCACCTTACACCTCCTAATTACTGTAAAACAGTTTACCTGTGTCTAATTTGGAAAGTTGGATAAGTGAGAATAGGGAATTATCAAATGTTGGATGAATGAGAAGACACCTTCAATGTAACCCTTTGAAACCTTTATTAACCAGAAGTTTGTAAGCACACAGTGTTGCTAGCTTTTTGACTCACGAAAATAAAACGATTAATTCCATGTATAAAGACTTGACAGAAATGAATAACGTCGCATAGAGAGATGTAAGAGATGCTATTACTAGAAAGTATATTTACATACACTTACCAAAGAGACTGTGTATTATATGTCATCAGATTATCTCCACTCGGGGAAATTATTACTTTTTGAATAGAAATTTATGAAAACCTTTGAATTTTCAATGACCTAAACATATGAATTAGCTTTGTTCTAAAATGACGATTTAATATCTTTTATTGCACCAGGTACACATATTTCTTTCAAATGCCTTACCTACCGGAGTTTGTATTCAGTATGGGCGACTGTGTCTCATTAAATATGATATTTAAGGGTGAGGGAGGAGTAAAGAATAGCAACGTAACCAAGAAGGATGTAGAAGCATACAAACACTCTTTTTCTGGGCCAGGTGAGTTTTTCTTGCTTTAGGTCAGTGGCGGATCCAGAAAATAGACAACAAGGGATATTTGAGAATTGTTTAAAAAAAAGGAAAAGACATACAACTATACGTATTTTTTATTTATTTGAATTGTTTAGTGATAAAATAAATTGTAATATCAGGTTATGTTAAAATAAGAGTATGATTAACTTGCTGTGAAGTAAAGGCGTATATGCCCAACCTATAGTCTAGAGTCTGGACCCAATATCATTTTCCAAAAAACGAAAGAATTTACATTTTATGTTTCCGTCATCATATATGCACATGGACTACCGTTCCAAATGGGGACCATTCTATAACACTGATATAAAGAAATATGTCATACACTGACCAAAAGTTATCTAAATTTCAATTAGATACAACATCCGTTTGGAAACATTATTTGCATGTATATATTTTCTAAACGAAAGTAAGCCGGAATAACTCGAGAATGCTTATTCTTATGAAATGTTTGCCAAAATATTCTAACACATTATAATATTACTTTTTTCATGCATAGTTACAAAAGCAATAAACAGGAATACATTGAAAGGGGCCTCCGTGGCCGAGTGGTTAGCGTGTTCGACTTCGAGCCGAGGGGTCCGGGGTTCGATTCCCGCAGCGCCACTCCGCGGTCGGCCGTCCCTGTCTTTCGGATGAGACCGTAAAAACCGAGGTCCCGTGTCACAGTAGGTGTTGGCACGTTAAAAAACCCTCCCTGTTCTACGGCCAGCTGTGCCGAGCACAGGCAAAATGTCTCGCCCTTCACCGGCAAACGGTGACGTCTCCATATGAGTGAAATATTCTTGAGTGGGACGTTACACAACAACGCAACAACAAGTTACATTGAAAACATTAACATGTAAATGCTAATACATGTATATTGATATTTCAACAGGTGGATTTACCGGACCGATTAATTACTACCGTGCACTAATGCAGAACGCCATACAGCGTGAGAGAAGGAAAGTCATGGCGCCAACGTTAATGATTTGGGGAACGAAAGATTCCTTCTTGGACGTAGAAATCGCAGAAAAATCAAAACCATACTTCGCTGACTATACGATCAGATTTATTGACGGGGCATCTCATTGGGTACCCATGGACCGACCTACTGAAGTCAATAAATACATGAGGGATTTTTTACTGTAATATTGCCGTTTGTATGATTTGTATAACGTGATGACTTGAGTGTTGATAGCTTCCTAGGAAAAGTACAGTGAGAACCACATCTTGTTGACTAGGCAAATCAGTCTTGTTAGCTAAGTTATTCGGTTAATGAGGAAGACATAAGTAGCCTAAAATAGTGATAAAAAGATTGACATTGTCTTTGATGAAAGTTCCCAAATTGAAGAGGGCTTTTGGTACATATATTATTTTGAAAATTGAGTTATAATTCTAAAATGAAAATCAGATGTGTAACACAGAAGTCACATTACTCGTCGTTGGTAGCGGCATATTTGAATTTCAGACAACTTGATTCGTTTGCATTTGTAAGGTGTATTTAGCAATATGAATACAGAGAAAACAAATTCCAAGGATCATATTATAGTTTAATCTCGAGCTAACTCATTATCATTTCCCAAAGATTGTCAGTTTACTGAACTATAAAGTTTCCATGAAAATTTTGTGGCGGTGCAGCATGCTGAAATGAGATGATGAGTCCTTTAGGTCACCTGGACCCATCTCGTTCTAGATTCTTGTGTATCACATTGGAACTGCTTATTCCCAAGGCGTCTTATACACTGGAACCCTCTTATATTGAATACTGATAAATTGAAATCCCGCTTAATTTGAAATTATTTTCATTCCTGGCCTATAATTACGTCATTACTATTTTGAGCCGATTATTTTGAAAACCCCATTTATTTGAAAGATAGATCCATTACCCCTCAGTTTCAATATATCCGAGATTTACTGTTTATGACTTGGAGGTCATCTGGTACTTTTTCGTTTTTAATCAATGTAATTTAAGTCATTTCGTAATTATGTTGAGTACACCAATCGAATCATTCTCCTACCGTGGGAATTTTCTCATAATGGAAATGTGGTACAATATAGATGTTCAAAGATCTGTGCTATAGCTATTAATATAATGACAATAACACTTGCAGAGTTATCTCCCGTTATCATTGAACCCAAGCTCCGCCTCGAATTATCTGATTCACGTATATAATGACATTCAATCTTTATTCAACATCATTTCTAACGGTTATTCAGAGATTATGTTGTATACAAAAATAAAATCATTATTTTACCTATTTCATTCTCATTTCAATTTTCTCCTGTTAGAAATGTAACGTATGTTCTAGGCTCTGTGGGATAGTTGACTATGTCTGTAAAATTTACAGAGTCATCTCCCTTGATCATTGAGCCTAAGCTCCTCGAATTATGTATTTTATATTTATGCGCTATCCTTATTCATATTATAAGAAACCTATTGAATTCTCAATTCAAGGTCAGTTGTACAGGCTGTAGTGTTTTCATTCATTAGACATAGTTCAATACGATAATTCTAGTTTCTGAATCTAAATCAAAATACATATCATTGCCGTATATACAATTTAAGCGATCCTAGACATAAAGGGACTGCCATTTCTCTGGGACTTCACACGTTTCGCATCGGCCGTTAAAGTTTACAATGTAGACTAATACTAGTGATCTACCATTTCTGAATGTTGTCAAAATTTTTAGATAAATACGTTATGTTTCTTGCAAAGTAAATTAAAAATTTACAGAACAGAAGATGTTTCCTTAGGAAAATACATTCAACATTATTTGGATATGGTATGTGGTATCCGATGCATTAAAAACAAACAGACTGATTGTTTGGGTATCCTTTTACTTCGAATAAAGGATGTATCATTTGATTTCAAATATTATATAGCAAGTGATAAATTTTGTGTAAGATATACTTCTTATTTCAATCAGTATTTCGAAGGTCTTGGTGTGGACATTAGCCACACGCATTTCGAAGGCATTGGTGTGGATATCAGCCACACACACTCAGTCACTGATCACATTCAAAGTAACATATATTCAAGGCTAACTTGTTGTTTATCATTGTAGTTTATTTGTTTTATGTGTACATGCATAAAAATCTGACCTCTCATTTTTATCTTACACAGTTTTGTTGATTTTATGGTCGAGATCGAGATAGGTAAAGACCGATTTTAGAAACATATGTACATGTAAAATATTTGGGAAAACTAAAGTTGATACAGATAAAGCCTGGTTTATGTAAAAGACTTCTTTATACGCATCGATAGCGTACCATGGTACTGCGCCTGTTCACAACAAGAAACCATTATGTTTTGTTTATCCCATTAAAGCGATTAAAAGAAAAGAATACGGTGAAGGCGGATGCATTTTGAGATTTTAATTTGCACTCAAGTGCACTCTTGACAAATCTTAAGATCGCTTCACATCATTGAAATTCTTATGCTCTACCAAATGGCTGAAATTCAGTCGTGATGTCATCAGTAATGGCTTCTCAAAAGCTATACAATGTTTATCTACTGCTGAATTGCATTTTAAGCAATTATTGACAGCTGTTTTCTTTTAAAACATTTTAAGAAATAAAAGCGGTATAAACAGAAATTTTCGATAAGGACAATAAACACGAGTTGCTCCGGTCCCTGTTTGGCCTATTATCTGCTCCTTTATTAATATGAAGCACAATTCATTCAGGTGATTCAAAAATAAAGAAAAAGTTATGCTGTATCTTAAAATTGAAAATTAAGATATGTTTGTCGATTAACAATTGCAATTTCTATATGTAGATAGTTAAACTATTGCAATGACAATACTTCACTTAAAGTAATGTAGAGTTAATTGTTCGGTTGTGGTTATTGAATCGTTCTGATTGCTATCATTCCTCACTTTCATTCGACATTGAATGTGGAATTTCTGGGGTGGTAACCAGTCAGTTGGGGTGCTTACATATTTATTACACCTGATCCCATCTCGGGGGGCCTCCGTTGTCGAGTGGTTAGCGTGTTCGATTGCAAATCGGAAGATCCTGGTTCGAGCCGCGTCAGCGCCACTCCGCGGTTGGCCGTCCCTGTCCTTCGGATGGGACAGTCAAAACCGAGGCCCCGTGTCACAGTAGGTGTTGGTACGTTAAAGAACCCTCCCTGCTCTACGGTCAGCAGTGCCGGGCATAGGCAAAATTTGTAGCCCTTCACCGGCACACGGTGACGTCTCCATATGAGTGAAATATTCTTTAGTGGGACGTTAAACACCAATACCATACCATACCATACTATGGTCCCATCTCAAGATTGTTAGAAGAACGATAACTCGGCATTTGCCATTTTATATAATTTTTGCGAATTAATATTTTGAAAAAGTATATGAAATAAGCTATATAGGTAAAAGATTTTAAGAAACTTTTATTTGAAATAATAATATGAAGATTTTCAAAGGATTATATATCACGATCAATTTAACGTTTTACTTGAATAAGACCGTAAATAAAAAAATCTGCTTACATAGTATTACTATAAATCCAGATTTATTCGCGAGAATTTTATTTTCGCGTAATTACGCGAGAGCACTTACTCGCGAAAATAAAAGTCTCGCTTAATATCCTAATCTGAATTTATTATGCACCATACAACATAAAATATCATACTTAACACGCACAGACGCGAAAATATAGTTTCGCGAATAATTGCAAAGCTGTCATTTCGCCAAAATTAAGTTCCGCGAAAATTTCTGGATTTACAGTATCTAGAAAGAGTCATTCAACTTCAAAACTTTCAAGAACATGGATGTCTATTACTGTAAAATACATGTGCATAAGTTAATGTCCTTCGAACCCACCAATTTATCTTGAAGGATATTTTTAAATACACATGTACATATTGTATGTGCAATTGCTCTCATGCACCATGAGTGTGTTACGCAATAACATTTCATATTATTCGTCTGTTTCGCCGATAAAAAACATTCATTAAGAAAAGGAAAAAAAAACATGTCACGTTAAGTCAGCAGATGTGCTTTTATTGTTAATTACTTATCAAATAAACTTCATGAAATTGAATATGTTCACACGCATCTTGCTCAACAAAACAGAACAAATAAATGAATTTCATAAGCATATAGATATATTATACATGTGTTAAACGTAAGGATTTGATTATTTCCTTGCTTATGTTTACAAACTGATAACGTTAAAACTGTCTGGAATGATAAACATATAAAATTCAGTTATGTATTGCACGGAACGTTCTGTGTCTGTATGATGTTTCTGATTATATATGGCTTATATGTTAAACATAAATTAAACGGCTAAGTACTGTTCTAATCACTGATTTGATGTAGATGCTTGAGTAAGAGTAGATTTGATTACTAATATGGTTTTGTGCATTTGGCCTTCTTGAAAATCCTATTCTAAACCACGATTTTTGGCACCGTGCCAGAATCGACATGATTTCCGGTTCCGGTTACGCTAAATTATAAAAAAAACAACTTACAATTGAACTCTACTATGCGAGAATCAAACAACTGACTTACAAGTGGGCCTGCCCCACAAGTGACGTTTGTTTTTATGAACTATGAAGATAACAAATACTGTTTTAAAAGACGAGAACGGTTACAATCGATCAGGGTAATCAATATTGTAATACATGTATAACAACTAAATGTGTTGTTAACTGTTTGGCATTTGAACGATCATATAAAGTTCAATAAAAATGGAAATGATGATAAATTTATTATAAATAAATATGCTGTGCAGCCGACCAATTTCATTAGACGACAACAGAACAAGCGAAAACCGGACTAGTAACGGAACATTCGTTATGGCCGGGTCACATCAATACCCGTTAAACGGGAATTAATATGAATTATCAGGAAAAAATGTTATGGATGTTCATTTTACAGACAATTTGGAGGATAAAGCTCTTTTATTCGACAAATGAAGAAAAAAACAATTAGGACGATAAGAAATTTAGAATTACCATCATAAACCAGATTAAATAAAAATGACCTGGGCTTGTACAAATGGACGACAGAACAACAATGTTAATACTGAGAACAACAAAAAATGATATGAGCAAAATAATTCGAAGGGATATAAGTTTCTAGATTAATTGGGCACAAATATTTCTAGAAAGTTTAAGAAAAGAAATGTTGCTGCTTCACGTCGTCTGACATGCATATTCCACTGCTTAGTTTTTTCACCAACACACACAACTTCATACTAGTTACCGTACACAAACGTTTGTCCCAAAACAAAACACAAATACACAGGCATACATCATACATGTAGTAGCCAATGTTGAGTCCAACAAAGCATAGTCTTGAATGCGCTTTTTTCTTTGCCGTAAAGCAAAAACGATATAATGAACCCCATTGAGAGGTCAAATCCTATAATGTCTTAGGAACATCTCGTGTACACAATATATACTGAGTACTCCCTTGAAAACTTGTACAATCAAATTCCGTAGAGCAAAGTCTGATTGGTCCTTGACATATGACGCTGGGTTTGACCTCTCAACCTAGCTCCATTAGATCACCCTGTGACATGACATGAGAGGAGAACATTGATGATAGGTTAGATTGCTAAAACTGTGACATCTTAATAGATATATCACCACCACCTGTCATCATTGTCTCTTGCTTGTCTCTCTTGTAACACTTGTATGCACAGAAAATGAAAATCGCCAGCAACATGAGTCCAAGCATAACACCAAATATTATTACAAGTTCGTGGTCGTAATTCTTTGAACTAGACGGGGAATTAGAACCGCTTTTATTCGTGGTGCTTGTTGGTGGTGCCGGTGTTGTCTTTCTGATTCCTTTCGTCACTCGTGTTACCGCTGATACGTCGGGTACCGTTGTTTCTCTCTGAGCTAGCGTGTCATTGTCAGTTGTTTCTCCTAAGTCCGTTGTTGGTGAAGATAAAGTAGATGTCATGGCGTTTGATGAAATTTCCCCTTGCGTTGAATTTTCTGAATCCGTAGTTTCACTCAAAGGCAATGTGCCACTATCAACTGTCCCGGTTGTGTTCAAGTTATTATTTTGTGGCGATGGAGTGGTAGTTGTCGAGCTTGCCGGTAAATTGGTTGCTGACGCTGCAGTGAAAGTCGTCTGTTGCCCGTCAGCTGTAGGAATTGATTCTGTTGTACTAGAACCATCTTCTTGTGTAGCCGAATCACTTGTTATATCAACCTCTGTTGTAGTAATGCAGTCATCATCAGCGGGCTGTAAAATGTAAAACAACAAAGGTTAATAGGGCAAAAAGGGAATAGGCGAGGATACAAAGGGGATCAAAAATGCACAAATCAAGAAACAAAAAACAAAAACAAATAAAAAAAAAACTAAACAGACAACTCCATGACCAAAACCAAGAGACAATAAAACAATCAGCAATCCACACAACGAGACGTATAAAATAACAGATAGAGAAACACGAACCTCACTAAAATCGGGGGCGAGTCCAGGTGCTCCGGTAGGGTTAGCAACTCTGCTCTGCGCGGCACCCCTCGAGTAACCTTAGTTTCTAATCCGGGAATTAGTCTCATACAGTGATGATCGTAAACTAGAAAAGGATGAAATTATGTGGGCGAACATACCCCTTACCACTTATTATCTGTCTTCCAAATATACCCTAACGATCAACCAAGTCATGAAATCAGGGGAGGTAACAATCTTCAGACACCCTACAGAAACTGCTGGGTACACATTGAATGGAATGAAATACAAATCATCTACTACTAGAAAAAGTAATAATTGTATACGATAATGTTGATAAAGGGGAGTAACCCGCACCGTGACAACAGCCTCTTTTATTTAGAAAAAAAAAGATTTTTCCCGGCACAAAACTTGCCATTTGCATTTCACTCTTTGTACATAAAATGGATAACGGGCATTACATTGTTTGAACGCAATAACAAATGGAACAAAACGACTACAGATCAGGTAGCTTGGGATTAGACAGAAAACCGAGGTCCTATTAATATTGGCACGTAAAAGACTCCAAAACTACCCCAATATATACAGCCTCGTTCGGAACTAATATCAATCAAATACATGCACACAAGTTAACGAAGGGCCACCGTTGCTAAGTGATAAGTTAGTTCGTGGGTTCGCCGCGACAGGCTGTCCCCCTCGTTTGGATGAGACGGTAAAACCGATGTCACAGTAGGTGACTGAACGTTGAAGAACACGCCCTGCTCAACGGCCAAAAGTGCCGAGCAAATGTGTTGCTCTTCACCAGCAACCGTACCCGTCTGTCTATAATGAAAGATACTTGATTGGAACAGTAGACATCCATACAACCAACCAATCAACAAATTAATGATGCGGGGATAATGCGTGCCTTTGATTTCTGTTGCTCTAACTTTATTGAGAAGTCAAAGGATTATACCTCGAGTTTGTGTGCTCATATGAAAGAGCCCCATAAGATGTTAAATCTTTGTTACAGTTCAAAATCAGATTTATCAAACATGACCGTAATGATCGACTGACCTATTGACCGTGAACTGAATTGTGAATTGCAAACATATGACTTATCTGAGATAAGTAATCAAATTCCTGATACAGTACTGTAAATTCATTTTTAAAGGCAGGCTCTCTGTTTTCGCGTAATATAGCAATAGCACCACGTGTCAAACTCGCTTAATTTACTAAGATGACATAATTACACATCACAGATTATAGGCGTAATATCTTAACGTGCATAATCGCGAACATTTAGTCTTTTGAGTAAACATACAAGTGCTTAATTGTAAAAATAAAGTCTCGGCGAAAAACTTGATGAACAGTACGTT
>JACSZP010023641.1:0-21010 GCA_016161895.1 Pinna nobilis
ATATATATATGTAAATGAAACCACGGCAATTTAATACAAACATAAAAAATCATTTCAAAGCTGCTGACTTTTTAAATTTAAAGTTAATGCATTTATAAATTTAGATTGAATTTATTATTATACTCCAATTTGATGGACTTTTTATGTGTGAAAGCATAAGAATGAAAAATAGGTCAACGATGAGGCTCACTTGCATGTCTTGAATGTATTCTTACGCCATTCAACTATTGATCGCCGTTTCTTTATTTCGAGCGGTAGATTACATATTAAATGATGGGAGAAAAATAATCATCCCCTCCCTTGATAGTATGACAGAGGACTCTCAGTCCTCGGGGTAAGATTCTTGGAAATCAAACCCTCGGCAAGCCTCGAGTTTGATATTCAAGAATCTTACCCCTCGGACAGTGATTTCTCTGTCATACCCTCAAGCTAGGGGAAGATTCTATTAATCTTTATTTACTTCATTTTTGGAGATCCAGTAACAATAGTAATTATACAGAAATAATAATGATCAATAGATTTTCAAGAAAAATATGTCTCTTTTAAGAAACACCAGTCTCTCACTTAGTTTTGTTCAATTTTTTTAAAGAGATCACTGATTTTATATAAATATTTACATATCAATAAGCAAATTTATCAAATTATTGTTTATGAAGTAGATGAATAGTGGGTCAATATTGGGTCATTCGATATTGTTTTTGAAAAATATTTGTGCATGATGATGCATGCCTTTGAGTTTTTAAATTTAAGTATTCAGATTCTTATTGTTGAATTATTCTAATACTTCAGTTTCACCTCACCTAGATAACCGAATACCTCAAATAAAATAATGGGTTGAATGTCTTGTAATTTTTGTATATTTGTAATAATCTATTAGTGCTTGCAAAAAAATCAGCTATTATCATTATCATCCCAAATGACGTTGTCCAAGATGTTTTCTCAATTATTTTTTAAATCTATAACCCGTACCATTTTCTTGCAATATGAAGCATAATGTATACCTTTTAATATATTTCATACACATAAAACTTCAAATTTATTACTAGATATAATTGTATAAAACCATATTGTCATAATTTCTATTTTACAAGTATTCTGTTATTCTTTTTTATTAAATTATCTTGATGAAAATCTTATCGAGCTTCCATTGCTATAAAAATATTTCAAAATTTCATACTCCTTTCAGGAATATTTTGCATCGCTCAGTCATAACATTTACAATATTTTAGACCAATAAGAATAGACCTACATGCATTATTGTTTTGAGAAGGTCCCTTTCAATATAACTGCCTGACCTTCATTTAAATAACAGTACGTGCGACTGTAAACATGCGAGAGCGGAGTGGTATTTGTGGCACCCGGAGTTTATTTAAATCAGTACTTTGTTGATACACGTGTTTTATTTTTTGCTGCTGGCAACCCGCATCAAACGAGAAAACCAAGGTTTTTACAGTGTTTTATATCATTATTGACAATGAAAGAGAAGGCAGAGAAAGGCATCGCAAATCCTACCACACGAAACAGTAACCTACCAATCGATCGAGGATGGGCTTGGGTGATTTTATTCGGTAGGTAATTTATCTTTGAAATATACATTTGAAGTTACGTTATAAAGAGACTTAAGTATTCTGAAAGGAAAATATCAGCTGTTTGACATAACATATAATTGAAGGACCATGTCAGAAGTTTATAGTGTTCACGTGCGATCGATTTCTGCATTATCTATGCCCTAGCAATGTTATACACGGTTTAGATACATGGCATTTATCACCTCTTAAAATATCAGAACGAAATATAAGTAGTATGAATGTTCACTTCCTGTTGCTATTTACAAACATCTCTATCTGGTAGGAGGGAAATAAGACGGGAAATATCTGATGCTTTCTAAGCACACCTTTCCAAATGAGGCCGAAAGTGTGCGTGTCACTTAGTTATTCTAGACATTTTGCGATAATAATCCTTGGAGAGATATGTATTACTGTATCTACTCAAGTTTCTGGACAACGTCTGATTACATTTTAATTTATAGTAGACCTACTCAATTGTACGATGTTATATCCCATTGCATCAAGGTTTACCTTATTTGTTGCAAAGACAAGCATATAGCCTACCTGTAAAATACACGCAAATATCATACGAATAAAGTACTGCATTCTTTTGCAAAACAATACATTTCTATCTAGGTGATATGTAAATGTACATCAATTGTTTGTATTCCTTTAAAAAAAAACTGGTATAAGTTTATTTACATATGTTTTTCAGATAATAATTCAACATTGTGATGTCCACCTGCCTGTGGCTAATTGCGTCATACAGTAGATTGCATGTTGTTATGTCATTAATAAACATTGGTCCGAACAATACATAATTTAAACGCTTTACTTTAGATCTCTAATGAATACAATATTACGGTAGGTTCAATGGAATCTCACTTGATAATCATGTGACTTAGGATACCTTTGTACCACAACAAAGATGTCTGTATGTCAGGTTACTCAAACCTCATTAAAAATAGTTGCCCGGTTATAAAGGCTGCCTTACTTTGACCAGTTTTAAACAGATACTTGGACACACAGGAAGGTTCCATTGTACACTTGTATATAGCTTTACTTGTACGGTCATACTGACGGACACTCTTATAATCACCAATATCACCGCTATACAGATATGCTTATATGTTGCTAACTTAATAATACAGACAAACTTATCTATTTTATAATGATAACCGCAAATAGAAAATATATACATACTCGCTTGGCATGCTTAACTTCCAGCACTATAGTTAACTATTTGGTAGATTCTTACTCAATCTCACACCAGTTTTGATGTAACTAACTTATCTTATCATTTATATCATTATTGTTCTTTAAAGTAAAATTAAGTACGATTTGGTCGAGATACACAATCGCCCTGGTGATTCGTATTTAGCAAGGCGTTATACTTTCTGACCGATCATAAAAAGTCACATATAATGTTACAAACCAAACAATACTTCTCCAGTAGAGCGCTTTGAGTTCTGGAAAGACCATTTACGAGAATTAATTGTGTTGCTTTGAAGTCATTCTTAAATATGAAGTGTGGAAGATCGCAATGAGTCAAGGACAGGATGCAGCTATTCAAACTGGAGGAAATATAAAATGAAATATGCTTTAGTACATAAGCTGAGAAGCAGAAAGTAGGATGGTATCAATTTTCCGTCATAAAGAAACATAGTGAACCGTAATATGAAAGTGATGAAAACGTTGATTAGAAAATCTAGCTTCAATGGTGATTTTTTTCATCAGTACTAATTACACGTGTTCATGAAAGAAGAATTATTTAGACCAACATTCTGATCGCCATATCGTATTAACCAAAAAAGGACAGCAAGAACATGTAACCTATCTCTTCCAATCTTGTTAGTTAACAAACTAAAACCCCGTCGTCCATCCCCTAAGTCACCTCTTCCGATCTAATAATCCCCCTGAAGCAGATTTTCATTGGTTAATAAATTAAAACGCTTTGTACCCTTCATATACGATTCTTGAACAAATCAAAACTGCTTTATTTCATGGCTAAATGATATGCCAACTATTAAATAATTAACGATAGACATTTTTTCCTGTAATCCAGAAAACAAAACCATAAGAAATATGTTATCCTTTGATTAGGGGAATTGTAGAATGAAATGAACCTGGTATTTCTTTAAGATCATTAATTCGAATACTTTTGTCTTTTTCATGTCATGCGATAAGTTGGACGATTTGTAACAAAAAGTTCATATATATATATATATGATCTTAGGGAGTATTCGATGTGCAATATTGAAAATTCGTCATGCTGTTTGTTCGCTAAAGTCTTATCAATACGTATATAGTGTAACTATAGTTAGCCATATATTAAATTTAAAGTAAGCGGTATCTTCAAGTACAGGTACCTTTAAAATGTCTGGCTGAAGAAAATGTGCAAAACGTTTTACAGTAATGTTTCTCTCAATTTCAAATGTCGTTTCAATGATGCACCACTTAGATGATTTGTATTTTCAATTTTGGCACATAGTCCATGGACCCTTAATGAAGCTTAATTACAATATTCAGATTAAAGCAAGTTAGCAGGTCAGCTCATCGTAGGGCAAACTAGTTCATAAAAGATGTAAGACAAAATATCTACCTTCCTCTATATGTTAAAATTGTGTGATATAACTAAACCAATCGATACACGAGTTATTAAGACTGACACGTGCATCGCCAGGTACTGACTTAGGTAACAAGATTTAGTATTTACACGGCATCCATCCTATTTTCTCACTTGCACGAGGTTGGCTAATCTGCCCGATTTTGGAATGTTAGTTTCAGCTCTTCTTGAGGCCAAAATTTAGAACATAAATATTACTCACTGTGAAAAATCTATGATCAGGACGTTAAATGGACAATAAAATATATGATGATGATTTTCCAATATATGTGTACATGTCAGTAGTAGCAATACAATACGTGACTGTACTTTAAGATGTAGTGAAAGATTCTTGAGCGGGGCATTAAACAACAATACAACCAACCAACCAATAGCCCTTATACATGTTGTACTTTTGTCTGCTGTCCAGTCCGTAAATGTATAAACATCTAGTAGACAATGAGATTTTTCCAGTGTATCATTTTCTCTACCAAACACTCTTGTAAACGGAACTACTTGAATATAAATGTAATATTGCACATGGTGTATTTATGTCACAGTAAATAAGGTACCGCAGAGATAGCTCTTTTTTTTCTGAGATTTAAGCGAATTGAAGAAAAGCTTTATAGGCAGTCACTGTGGTAATTTACGAGATCGATTTAAATTGATGATATTTTGATTTGAGACCAATTTGGACCTGTCAAAAAATCGTGTTTTCCTTGAGATGTTGATTCTCCCCACCACCTGATCCCACTCACTTTTCGGCGATCACGTTTGTTCGTATGTTTGTAGTTTTCATTTTGATTTCCCTGGTTTTATATGTCCTTTCGTTGGATGGATTGCATTTTGAAGAAGCGTTTTTTTTAAATTCTTAGAACAGGTCATCATTTCTGAATCATTCATATTGGTTATACACTTTACACAAGGTTATTTTCTTAGTACAGGTAAACATTTTTGAATCATTCGTCTTGTCTGTACAATTTACACAGGAATGATTTCTTAGTACAGGTCAACATTTCTGAATCATTCATCTTATCCATACAATTCACACGAGAGTATCTACTGAGTACTTGTTAACCGCTTCACATGACAATTAATTTTTAAACGACATAAAGTAAGAGGGGGTACTTACTCCTCCTGTGCACCTGATACCACCTCTGGTTATCAAAGGGTCCGTGCTTATAGGAAATATGAGATTAATCGCTGTTCGTTACCATCATCTTTTCATACAACAATATATGTCTTCCTACAGACCCCAAACCTGCGATGTGTGTTTTGATATTTGTATCTCCATGTTATTACTTATTATCACGTAATTATGCATCTCTTTGGTACTATTTAAACTACTAAGAAAATAATATATTATTATCAGAAGATAATGGATGTTACTAATAATTTTATAAAATTTAAATTGTTTGTCCAGGTATTATTGCTTCTTGTATTTTCTGCGTACTGCATAGTCTTCAAACAACATAAAATACATTAACTTGCCTAACACATTTTACGCATGGGACTTAACAGCTTCATATTCCTACAAATCAGTTCTATATATCAATCATTTCTCCTTAAAATGAACCAAATAATCCTTTTTTATTTAAATCCTCTTTTTTCAGCAAGTTTTGCAGAAGCATTCTTTTTAATTGGAACACATGCTTCCTTTGGAATATTTTTCGTTGTATTTATGGAGAAGTTTAATGCCACAGCATCCAGTATAACAATTGCTTTGTCGGTGCAGACCACAACTCTAAGTATATGTTGTAAGTACGCTTGTAACTGACCTGACCACCAGGTAACTTTGGTTATGGACAAGTGTAGAATTATGAAATAACAATGTCGACTTTTCACCATCCATGATGTGTGCTTATGGTTTCATTTTTGACTACTTTGCAAAAGCCACCTATATCGACTTAGCTCTTAGCTTCTGAAAATTGGAATAAGTGAATTCGAGCAAGGAGAAAGGTCGAGGTTGTGTTTTCATAATTTTTTAACATACTCGTTTGTGACAATCTCTAATTTCGAACAATCCATATTACATATGTTTCTTATTTCAGCTGCATTTCTGGAAAGCTTATTACTAAATGGACTCCGTCGGTCATTTGGAATTTTCTTCGTTGCTTACATGACAAAATTCCAAGCTCCAGCAACAAGTATAACATATGCTTTAGCAGTTGACACTGCGAGTCTTAGTATACTGTGTGAGTAAATTGTAGTGCTAGCCCTGTGAACGCTTCTGTCCCTTCATAGAGGATGACCATCAGAACTATTTCCCCAAACTGCAAATAGATTATATCACTGCACCAATTAATTGCTAGATCAGTATGAGTGAAGTCCTGTGTATAGGATGTGAAGTGTAAGTAAAATTTATGTTACTTCCTACAGATACATAAGCATTCCAGTTCCAATTCAATCTCTTCTTAGATATCGAAACGTTAAAAAAGCAAACAAAACAAAAAAAGCAAAACAAAACGAAACAAAAATAAATAAACCAAAACAACCAAAAACAAAAACACCAGAAGACATGGTAAATAACATTATGGTACATATATACATATATTTAACCACCCTGGTGTGTAAATAGTCACGGTATAACCACCCCTGGTTGATAAATCGTTAAGGCATTTTATCTGATATCTCTAGATAGCTCTGTTTACATATGATAAAAATATGATATAACACAAATACAAAATTCTGCCTTTTCAAGGGCAAAACCTAGGACACGTGCGTCCTTACTTTCGTTTTTGTATGTAAAGTACAAATCGTATTACGTGACACTATATGTCACTAGAGGACATTGTGTACCCATGGTAATGCCTTGATCAGTAGACCCCAGAGTCCAGATAATGAGTCGAACCTGTGATATTACGTGACTCTGTTGCTTTGGATGTTAAATTTAATTCGAGGTTTCGTCTCGAGTATTGGCATAACACATAAGGAATCTGGCTACTTAGTTAAGAGTCAGTTGTAAAAGTCAAACATTTTTATGCCTGCATCAATCTGATGCGGCCAAAATATACCTGAGATGATATTATTGGTAATTGTAAGAAACAAATACATGTATAAAGAAAAAATAAAAGTATACATATTTCTTTGTCGAAGAAAAATAACTAAAATTATAAAAATTAGCATATAAAAGAGTAAAATAGTAATTAATCACTATAAATTCATGTTTATCACCACCATACAGATTTGACCTTTGAACTGTCTGAATGTATTCAGTTTTGTTTGAATTTTAAAAGTACCTGGGGTTACATCATTTCTGAACTTTAGGAATGAATGAGTGAACAGCAAAAGTTTGGGAAATATGTGGGTGTCAGCCAAGCCATAGGAAATTATACCCCCAAAATTGTTTCACGCATTCTACATGAATGGCTACGTGGTGGCCAATGTTGCACATGGTACTAAGGGCTATATATTTTCACAGCGTTGAACGTATAACAAGTAACATATGCATTTGTATTAGTAACACTTGCTAGTGGCTGTTGTCTTTCAATGCAAATACATGTATAATCAAGATAACTTGTTATTTCAATTATCAATTTGGATATTGTATGCACATGAATACATGTAATATGTTTTCTCCCTCAAAGAACCCCCCCCCCCCCCTCTCTCTCGTTTTCATCTCCTATCAATAATTCAAAGATTGAACGATAAATTTATATTTCTCTCGACAAATAAGTGAATTTTTTTTATTCCCGCTATATACTTTAGACTTTCGTATCCTATCATTCTTTGCGTTGATAATTTCATGTAAAAAGTCGATTCTCTTTTACAAAGACTAATTCCTTATTGATCAATACGTGAACTTGTTATTCACTGATTTCCTTTTATATTTTCAGCTCTACTTATTTTGAGTGCGGGTTCGGGATTATGCAGTAACCGAGTATATGTTATGTTGGCGGGACTCACTGGTTGTTGTTCCTACATGCTGAATGCATTTGCGCCCAATGTGTCATTTCTAATTCTATCACAGGGATTTTTATATGGTAATATATGATTGATAATGAATACTACACAGGTATATGTGCAGTTCTTATTCGTCAGAGCCATCTTAGGCAACTTTCTAACAGTATATTTAATCTCAATTTAAAAACAAGTCAAGCAGTTGAATTGATGGTTTATTTAACATTGTATTTTTTCTTAGAAAAATCCGTAGAATGAAAAATAAAAAAAGAGATTGGTTTGACATGTATGAGATCCCACGTAAGGTAATAGTGTATTACATGGTTGATAACGTAATGTATTAGGTCGGAAAAGAAAAGTTTTATTGGGCGAGGTGAAGCTTTGACCCAGTTTATCTCCAACCTGTATCTCAACTATGTAAAACACCACATAGCGAATACATCTTTGTTGGCTCATAACTTAGCCTTCCTCAAATTTATTTAGTTGTGTGCAAGTATTTCGTCGAGCACGTCGAATTTTGAGACTTATCAATCAAATAAGCACATAGTACACTTACTGCCTTCCGTTGCATCTTATTAAAGTATTTTCGATGTATTTTTTTCCTCTCATCTATCAAAAACAACGTTGTTAGGGGCCCAGCATTGAAAAAAAAAACTATCCGATGACTCGGCAATCGGAAAACGAGGATGTGTTGGATCCTCTTGAACCAATCAAATGATATGTTGGATCCTTCTAAACGAAACAAATGATATGTTGGATCCTTTTAAATAAATCAAATAATATATTGGATCCTTTTTAACCAACTAATTAAATGTATCAAGTGCTCAACCAAAGGCAGGATAAAGTCCTTAGCGGTAAAGAATATATGTCAATATGTCTGAAGCTGGGATCAGGTTGATGATGAGTTAGAAATTATGATGGAAATTGTGTAAATACAACAACATGACCATGTCAAATCAATATCATTCCTTGATTTTGAAAAACTACTTATTTAAGTTTATACCTTAGCCAACAATGTCAGTTTGGTGAATGGCTTTGACTTATTTAAGAACAAGTTTGTTCCTTAACTGTTACACAAAGATCAAGACCTTCGATGTTTCCACGTTCGAGCTAGAATCCTCAACGGGACCTCCGTGACCGAGTGGTGAGCATGTTCAACTTCGAATCGAAGGGTCCGGGGTTCGAATCCACACAGCGCCACTCCGGTTGGTTGTCCCTGTCTTTCGGATGAGACAGTAAAACCCGATGTCCCGTGTCACAGTAGGTGTTTGCAGATTAAAGAACCTCCCTGCTCTACGGCCAGCAGTTCCGAGCATAGGCAAAATGTGTAGCCCTTCATCGTAACACGGTGATGTCACCATATGAGTGAAATATTATTGAGTGGGACGTTAAACAACAATACAACAACAATATTAATAGTCACCTGTAGTTTCATTCCCCTGTACCTGAATGAAATACGACTCTGTGCGAGGCTATCGGGTATAACCTATCCTTTCCAGTCTGACTGACAACCAAAGAACCATGTAGTTCCTGATGCATCAATATTCTACCGACTACTAATATGTCCATGCTTCCTCTCATCTTGTGCTACCTTTTTTTACTTATAGGGTTGACGCATGCGTTGGCACATGGTTCAACACTCGTCGTACTGGGTCGGTATTTCGAAAAGAAGCGAGGTCTAGCCACGTTGCTGGCTAATGTAGGCGCTAGTGTTGGTAGTTTGGCGTTTCCACCATTTATCCAGTATCTGCTCGATGAGTTCGACCTGCAGGGCACTTTGATAATTGTATCAGGACTTCTTCTAAACTTTATTGTTGCCGGTTCTTTAATGAGACCACTGTCGTTTTACGAAAGAAAGAGAAAAGGGAAGGAAACTAGCAAAAGTGTTTACAAAGTAGAAAAGCCAAAGAATAGAGAAATTCAAAGTTTGCTTGAAAACGAACCGAAATCCGTCCATTTACACAGCAATGGCAATAATCATCTGCATCCTGACATTCCCAGTGAAAACTCAACCAAGCCTCTAATTACTCGTCATGAATTAGCATACGAACTTACGGTTCCAGATCCTATTGTACGAGACAGAGCTTACTCAAGCGGAAAGGCAGAAAGGCCGTCTAGAGAAAAAGACAGACATATGTTTGGTTCAGCAAGATCACTAAATATTAGTAAAAATGAAAACAATTTTGACAGCTTGAATCTTGCTGCCAGCACCGGTGATTTCGTAGGATCATTGTATAGTTTGCACAGTAACGACTTTAGAATGCATAGCCACACTAAAGAAAACGCAGACACAGCGGAAGCGACGGACGACAAAGTTTGCTGCAAACATCTCTCCGGTGATTCCATCAAAGCCGTTTTAACGAATTTAATCGATTGTAATGTGTTAAAAAATCGATTATTCCTGATGTTTATACCTGCTGCTTTTTGTGCGATTGTTGGGGCGGCACAAATGTTGACATACATCCCACCTCACGCCAGTGACTTAGGAGTCAGTAAAACGAATACGGCTTTACTTATAACCATAGCCGGAGCAACAGACTTAGGATCCAAATTCTTCTTGTCTTTCCTAGCTGACTGTAATGTAGTTAAGAAACACCAAATGCTGGCTGTGGCACTAATTCTAGTAGGAATCATTACAAACTTAGTGCCGTTTTATACAGATTTCCATACCTTAATTTTTCTAGTTGTTGGGTATGGACTATTTGGTGGACTATATTTTGGACTTTTCCCAGCTGTTTTAGTGGACTTCGTGGGCTTGAGATACCTCTCTGCGGCATTAGGGTTCACCTTATTGGTACACGGAATAGCATTATCTATTACAGCACCTATTTTGGGTAATACGCTTGTTTTTAAATTTTAGAGGTCATAAAACTTCATAAATATAAAACATGTATGCTTATTTAAGTAATGTGATTAATTTAATGAAAAAGCAAAGGAAAAGAACAGTGATCGATTTCATAATTCCATTGAGGAATGCAAAAAAGTAGGGCAAACTCGGACGTCTGACACACCAGAGGTGAGATCAAGTGTCTAGGAGGAGTAAACCAACATGTTTATAAGTAAAAATCATACTTAGCCTTGTGCGGGAGTTTTAGCCATGACTTGTTAAGAATGTAAAGGAAGTTCGGAAAACTCGTTTCGTTCGTCAAATAATGCAATCAAAATTAACATGTTATTTATCTTTATCCAGGTTTCATACGGGACACAACTGGATCTTTCCAGGGTTCATTTCATCTCATGGGTTCATCCTTACTGCTGGCAGGTCTCATACTTCTCACGGAACCAATATTTAGACGACTTGAAGAAAAAAGAGTTAAAGCAAATGAAAGTAGTAAAACAGATTTATAGTAATTATAGTAAAATATCATTCATTATCATTAAAATTCGAAGTAGAAAACATGATTTCTTTTATCATTAAAAGTAAGAAGAAACAAGATTGGTTTTAATTTAGACCACAATCAAATATATTTTCAGTCTCATGGGGGCAATTGGGTTTTTTCAGTGGAGGAGAGAATCTTTTTATAATTGTATCCGGGGAGAGAGCAAGCGTCTGAACAGCTATGTAGTACTCGCTTAGAGAACAAGTCAACGGCAAGGATGACGACCATGGTAAATGTATTGTTAAAGAAATTGGTGAAACAGACGATACCAAGGGCCATTTCAAAAAGAATAAGTCAACGACAGACAAAATCGTGGCCAAAACAAAAAGGAAACAAAATTACAAACAGAAATACACAAATACACTTAAAACAAAATAGTGTAACACGAACCCCACTAAAAAACCGGGGGTGAGTTCAGGTGCTCCGGAAGGGTAAACAACTCCCGCTCCACGCGTGACACCCTTAAATTAACGTGTAGTTAGCCACTAGCTTAGCTGTAGCTTGTGGTTTGCTTACTACATGGTTGAGCGCTATTGCAGAATGTTTAGTTAGTTAATTATGAGTTAACTAATTAAAAAAAATCATTTTAGGGCTACCACAACCACAAATTAAACCATCAGTAAGTTCATAGGTACATTTGACTAGGAATTCAAATATTGTGTAACTGGGTTCAAGTGTTAACTATATTGATTTATATTTTGCGCCTCTCTCAACCTTATTTCAGTTATATTCACTGACGGGAACAAGTAGACACAATCTTCACCTCGTTTGGCCTTTGCTAAGATTCCTTCATGATGGATCTTGACCTTTCCAATCCAACTCTGTTACGGAACGCCGTCTTATATGTATGTCTTATATGTCTAATCTAAAGAGCGGAAACAGGTCATGTCACTGTCTTGGTTTGAACCCCTGTCGTTCGGGTTTTTGGCAAGCACATCACAGCCGTCCACAACAGTCCCATCAAGTTACACTAAGAGTGTTGAACATCCTTACTCGAGTTTTACGACTTTCTCGTTTTGTTTCTTATTTCTTTTTAAATGTACAGGGTTAAGATGTAACGGTTTATTATTTTTTTTTTCGACTCCTTGTCATGAATATTATTATTACATGAAAAGTACAGAGGATTAATTCCATAAATGTTATTAGCATTTATGTTCACAGTCGTTCTAAAATTATGAATACAGCTACAGCGTAATCTAAAATAATGAATTCTGAGTTTTCCCTAGCTTCCTTGATCAATCGCGTTAGTTTGAACTTGTTATTCCATACTTGATAAACAGATAATGTTTAAAGTTGACTGTCGATAAACTATGATTTATCTTGCTTTGATTAAGAAGAGTCCTATACGTACGGATCAACAGTTGAATCACAACTTCCTTTTCCGGTTATCAACATTTAATGACCGGGATTTCACTTACTATGTCCCATTTGGAATATGGACAAATAAGTCTTCTTAAATTAAGTAACGCATTGAAAAAAATCACATTTTACATTCAAGTGTACTAAAAAGTGCATGCTGTGTTTTTGGACCTAGTGCATGCAGGGTTTTTAGAATTTGACCAATACAGGGTTTATCAACTTCCCAATACAAGTTTTTTTCACTTGTCACTTACAAGGCTTTGGAACCTGTCAAATACAGAGCTTTAGGACCTGCCAATCGCAGGAATTTAGATTTTTTAAATTGTAGATGTTTTAGTTCCAACATGCAAAGTTTTGGGACATTTAGATATTTTTAAATTTTGCCAATACAAGGTGTTAGAACTTACCAAATACAATATTCTGGAACTTGCCATATAAAGGATTTTAGATTTCGGTATCTTCTGTGTAGTGTTCTTTTGGCAAATTCCCCATGAATAATATCAGAAAGGCATCTTAAAAAAAGTTGACAAACAAACTCTCCGTAGATAACGAACAACTATAGTGTTGTAAACGATACGACGGTTCACAGTAAATGTGTATATAGCTCAATCGAAGACGTTAATTTGTATTACAAGTAAATTGAACTAATGTTAAAGAACACAGGGAAGCACAAAATTAAAGCCCAATGCATATATTTACATCATACTATTTATCTGGCAAGTGGTAGTGTTTCTTTAATAGGGAAATGTAGACCTTTTTGACACGGCGAGGATTTTTATAATGTTGTTGTTGTTGCGTTGTTGTTTAACGTCCCACTCAAGAATAATTTTGCCTGTGCTCGGCACTGCTGGCCGTAGAGCAGGGAGGGTTCTTCGACGTGCCAAGTGTGCCAGTGCGAGTGGTGCTGCGGGATTCGAATTTTATAATGTAATACAGCCTTTGTATTGTATGTCACATACCATTTGTAGACGTCAATACACAGTGTAGTTATACTTCAGCAAAAAGATATCTTATTTCATAATTAAACTTAAAGTATTGTGTCAGTCTTCCGGTGAGGTTACTTACTGGACTGGAGCGAGAAGAGGTTATAGAATGTATTTATCATCACACTGTCTGAAATTAGCCAGAAGAGAAAATGTCAAGTGATAGATATATGCAATGCTTCTAGTTCATTTATGCATGATTAATTTTTCTGTTTAGGCCTAGTGAAGGTTATTAAAAGGGGCATAATTAAATTCATCCTGATAAAAGTTGCATTGAAAACACTAACCATACTAACAAAAAGGGAAATAATAAATAGACGGATCTGTTTACTAGTGTCATTTATCTATTTAACATTACTTTTTTGTTGCTGTTGTATTGTTGTTTAACGTCCCACTCAAGAATATTTCACTCATATGGAGACGTCACCGTCTTCGCGTCGGTGAAGGGCGCCACATTTTGCCTATGCTCGGCAATGCTGGCCGAAGAGCAGGGAGGATTCTTTAACGTGCCAACACCAACTGTTACACGAGACCTCGGATTTTACTGTCTCATCCGAAAGACAGGCGCGGATTCGAACCCCGGACCCTTCGATTCGAAGTCAAACACGCCAACCAATCGGTCACAGAGGCCCCCTACTCTTTTGTATCAGCGACCAATCTAATGATGAGAGACAATTATTCTTGGAACATATGCACCCACGTGGTGTATAGTTTGTAGATTTGAAAAAGATAAGTGTAACCATTTCATCTGACTGACGGTACTCGTTACAATGTTCTGTTCAGTGATATCACAGTCCAAAGCCCAACAGGTGCACAGTAAAATTGTCTTCAGAGAAAATATAATTGCAACTTTTCAACAATTTATCTCGCTTTTCAACTAATGTCCTTTTGCCAGTTTGTCAGAAGTCGTTCTCGTTTCAGTATATTCAATGCGACCATCTTTAAAAAAAAAATAAGAGTACTTAAAATTACGTATCTTATGCCTTTTCTCTCAAACTTATCTGGGCAAACCATTGCTGAATACCAATTTTTAAAAATATTAATCGATAGTGAAAAACTGCGTACCTCTCTAAGTAATCGGTAGTAAATGTCAGCCACCATTGCTTTTTTAAACAAGGGACCATTTGTGTTTTTGTATGAAGTACATATCAAGAACCTTTAACTCACATTCAGACGTCATCGAATACCGGCGAAGGGTGGACTTCAAATACCCATGTTCACCTTTATTTGGTTTCGGAGCAGTGGTGGATAATGTATTTTTTTACAACTAGTCTGACACGGAATATCGGACAGGAACAAGATGACAGACGGGTGAAGCCAGCAGCCTCTCAATAGCAGAGTATTATTGGCCTTGAATGGAAATGCAGATTTGAATTGGATATACTTAGTTCCTATTTGAAAACAGATAATTTGATATCAAAATCATATCTAAAGAAACAACCAAGTTAACGGTGATGAAAGGAAATATTATCTCTAGGTTCTACATAAAGTAAGCATTGGTGGGGTTTTTGTTACTGCAATGTGTTTAAAATTCTTAAAACTAGATCGTTTAGAAATAACTGAACAAAAATAGTCTAAACTTAACTAGAATTATTTTAACGTTGGATTAAATATTGCATGTAATGTAAAAAGAGTTATTTTTCCTTTTCAAAATGACGCTAACTTGGCAACAGACATTACTACTACGCAAAGCACTGCTACGCAAAGTACTGCGAGTGTTAATTCATTGAGGATTATGTTTTTCTCCAACACTTGGCCGTGAAAGACAATTTTTCTCTGTCTTACCCTAGGGAAAGAAAGCTCACACGCGCTATGACGTCACATATAGGAATGAATTAAAGGCTGAACGTTGTTCCGTGTGTACATACAATCTAGTCATGGAAGTGTGGGGAAAAGAATCAAACATGGATGTGATGAGTGGAAAAGGAAATCTAAACCCTCTATATAAGAATCTGAAAGTCCAATCCTTGGGAAACCCTTGGATAGGAAAAAAAGTTTCTTACCACTCGGGTTGAGATTTCCCTGTCCACTCATCACACCCATGTAAGATTCTATTAATCGTTTTACTTTTTTCAAGTTGAATTCATATGTATGAGTTGTCATTTATGAAATCTTTTATTTTTCATTTTTCTTTGTCATCGTGTCCTCTGGAGAAGTAAATAATCTTTTAGGTCCACCATGTTTAGAATTACGTAACTGCTATCCTCTGGTTAGTGTTTGATTCTTTCTATTCTGCTGAGTGAAGAAATACGGTAGTTTACCTATGGAAGACAAATGGTGATGACAGGTATATAGCAAAAAGGTTTTGTCCTCCAAAACTAGAATTAGACACATACGAATGTCCGACAGAGTCAAGAGCTTTGGGTAAAATAAGCAAAAGAGCTTGTAATGGGTACTTGAACGACTGATGGTAGTTAGTACGGGTCGTTGAGTAATATTAATGCTACCATAAAACTTTACTAAGTGTCAGTTCGTGATTATGTATTGTCCCCGACGGAGTCACACAATGTTTTGAGACTTCAACGTCTAAATTCAGTAAAATGTCGCCGGTGGTGAAAATGTAAAGAGTTATTTAAGATGTATTAGCTAACGGGAAGGGAGTCACTGTAATATGGTTGTGTTCTATGGTACCGACCAACATTTCTAAGATAAACACTTAATGAGTTTCTCGTATTGACCGTGAGAATTCTGTGCTGACAAGTTCAAGCGTTCAACAACGTTTCCCTGGGTAAATAACTTGCTTCATGAGCCTGAGTCAAGAATTTAAAACAATACAAACGAGGGACACAACAATTAGTAAGAAGAAGACCATTTGGTTTTAACATTTCTCAGGGAAAATGATTTGACCTAAGAGGTAGAAAGATTTTTTTCACGTGAAACATGAGGTGATACTGCCTGTTGAAACTTTGTCCAAATAGAAGAAATAAGCAAATCTCCATTACCACATTACACCATTATACTACAAGATAAACAATACATACCTTTAGCATTATGCTGACAACAAAGTTTTGTCTTACAGGTTATCGTGTCATTACTCTGGGGGACGGGCAGATGGTTGTAATATTGCACAACAAATTGAAATTGAAAGTCTTGGAACCGGAATAGGAGACATTTTTACTGCGATAAAGAACTATTTATGTTGTGTCAAAGCAATTGATTACCGCTACAGCCCCTGTGTGTATATACCAGATATCTAACGTCGACTTATCAAGCAACCTTAAGTTCTCTGACTACAAATCTTTGTACGAACTCAAGTGTGTCCTATTCTTAAATCGACAAAGAAACACGGGATCGGGACGTAGGTTTGATTCTTTTCTTTAATGTGAGTATACGTTTTACTTAAAACCGCATCCAAGGTAAGAATATCCAGGTTGTAGTAGATTTTAAGGGCAGAGACTCGTTGTGATCAACGAAATGAATTGTTTTATCGACGTTTGTCCTACATATACTTATAAAGATAGCATTTTGTAGTATCAAAACTACGACATAGATACCTACTTTGATAGTAGGTGCAGATAAAATCTGAGTATTCGGTGAATGCCTGCTGTATACTTTTAAGGGTAAAAATGAACCAGTATCAAATAATCTTTTTCTGCAGTGAATTCCTTTTAATAAATCATCAGATACCTAGATCTATATAATGGTGACATAATGTTAAAGAGGATGGTTATTGTTTTTGTGTTTGTATGATGATTTCTGTAAAATCTCATAAGCATAAATTGACAATGCCTTCTGTTTTGTTTAGTACATTCTCATCAAACAATATACATCCAGCCCCGACTACGTACACTTGCACTAAAAGGCATTGCTTTTTATAAATGTATGCAGTTTTCTGAACATAGATAACACCAAATAATACCATATAAAGCACCACTATCTAACTGACAATGACAGCTGACAATGGGTATGATCTTCACGTTATATGTAGCCCTACCGAACAAAAACTAAATTTGACTTTTAGAATTTACTATATAAGCTCCGTAATGTTTCATTATTGACACATAAGTAAACAATATATTGAATTGTGATTAATGGTTTCTTCGATACAAAAAATAAAATTTGTTGAGATGGGAATCTATATACTGTCTAACCTGTTTTAAGAGACCGTCCAAGGGAAGGAGAAAAAAGGGTCTCATATGACAGGTGGTCTCTTAATTTATTTTTATAGGAAAAACCTATTTTGAGAATCATACATTTAGGTAACATAAGACAGGTTTTCCTTTAATTCAGTGGGTTGCTAAGGCAGGTTAGACTGTATAGTATTGAGGATGAAAATGACACATAAATGGTTCCATGGTAAAATGTGTAGTGATAGAAAGTACTTGTGTGTCTTTATTTTGACAAATTACAATGTGATAAAATGAATGGCATATGTCCTTGGCGAAGATAATACATATCTGATGATAACCCAGTCAATACGAGGATACATACTACTTGTTCACTTAACCTATTTTTCTAAAAGATAAAAAAAGATAATTCTAGTCTAAATAAAAACAAAACAAGGTTACTCATTGACAGATATTTACAGAATATTTACTTGATTGGTATTTTGAAGGCATAGAAATAGATATAGAACAAAACACAGACAATGTAGAGGTAGCTAGGACAACACCATCACTTCAAATTGCTACAAATTCAAGGCACTCAAGCAATGACAAGAATAGAGATGCCCCTAAACCTTTAGACACATGGACAAATCGCTGTCGGGGATTCTATAGTAAAGTGAATTATATAACAGACAATAATACAGCATATGTTCATCACACAGGGTCGATATTTTCGTCATGCTGAGTAATGACATTACATTTGTAAGCAAAACGGACTACATGTATCACCTAATAGTACAATGTATGAGTACTAATAGAAATACCCGATGCTACTAAAATTACCCATTATTCTCATCAATTATGCATTTCTTCAATGCCAAGATTATGTACGTCTCTAAAACACATAATTTGAATAATTCAAGTGTGCGTGTGATTTCTACACACACATTTTCTCCGTTTACTTGCGAAAAATGTTAATGATTTAATACAGATATACATACTTAATTATTTCCTTAAACTACTACATGTAATACATTTTATATCGAGGTTCGTTCTTATATGTTTTATCAATGGAATTACCTTCATGTTTGAGACAATTTTCTTTTCTTTTCATAAACGTGTATCCCTCGACCAATAAATACCTCGGAAACTACGAGGCACAGACATGTTTTGTTTATATGACCCTTCCGCTGACCAACGAGAAAATGTTATCTATTTTTGCCGTTTTAAACACATCTTTATCAATATGTTACTAAACAGAGTTTGTTTAGGAGGTGACAGCCCGATGCAATTAAAACACCTCCTTCTTATTACCTCTGCTTTCATACCATTTTAGACATACTTTATTCCTTCAGTTCTAACCCGCTAACGGCTGTAAATTATTTTATAAATTTATTTTTACGAGTAATGTAAATGAAATATCAAACGGAACTTAAAATAGGGTAAAATTACGTCGCAAAATTTTGAAGCATTGCCGCCTTTTTTCTCAATCTTTCAAAGGAAAGAGATACAAGAAACTGAAGAAAACTCTCAAAATCAAAACTCTTTGGTTTTTGTCTCTCATTCTCCTTATAGTAAAAAGCTGAAGTCAGCAAATCTGAAAGTGACACAATTTAAGATACCCTGTCAAAGTGGTACCGGTATACCTTATCAAAGTATTAGATAAAGAGACGTGCAAAAAGTATTCGTCACTTTGACGTCGGAGTTGCGTCATGCTTAAAAACTAGCGAGTGTTACCGCGCTATAAAATGTCCGGTAAACATTATTTTACTCAACATTGACATTTGAAATTTTACATATCTACCTGATATTTGGAGATCATGTCCTTTCAAGCGAATGATCTGCATCAATCTTCTTGGAAGAGATTTATATAGACTCTGAATGAACTCGGCGACAATATTTTCTCTTATGGAGTGAATAATCCGAAACAGTTCTTCATGGGAGTTTATTGCGTCAGTTTGCCCGGATAATTTTCTTACCATGATTTGTTGCACGTGATTCTTCCCCATATTTTTATCTCGAAACCGTAAACAAAGGTTGAAACTGGGAGCCGCGAATCGCAGGACGTTAAATTTGCATTAGGGTGACGAATACTTTGTGCACGTCACCAACACAGATCCTGACCGTCTATCTGTCGTAGTCTATATAATTATTGTAATTCTACTGACTAATTACCAATACAATTAGTAGCCATATACAATTCTTATGCAAAACAATATTCTGGAAGAGCATTAAAGCTGATGTCGCTAGATGTTTAAACAGTTTCCCTGGATCAAAGTCCAGATTTCCTTACTCTTGAGTAAGAGTAGCCCTTGCCTTTTGTTATAAATGTACATTGGTTGGTCAACAGATGTAAAATATGTTGTTACGTCAAACCCGAGAGAAAGACCACTGTTTTATTTACCTAGCAAAACTGTGATATACCAATACAAAACATGAAATATATGATTTTTTACTGATTAAGCCGAAAAATCAAAGTGCCATTTATCGAGTTAAAGCACTAGGTGTCAGTGATGAATATTTAGAAGTCGGGTTTTTCCTCAGATACAGAAAGATAAAATTACCTAATAGAATAAATAGAAACAATGGAAAATAAGAAGTGATAAATCTCTATATAGCGTGTATACGTAATTGATACAGATCGGGGCAGAGTTCTGCTGGTAATGGTTAAACGAGCATAATGACCCCATTCTTAATCATGTTTTAGTAACGTTTACCAGGTATATCAAAATGGAAATACATGTTCTTTCATTTCCGTTATGTTTGATTTTCATACAAATTATTCCAATTTTTTGAAACAGGTTTCGGAATCATCTATTTTTGTACTTCTAATGTGACAAGGAAAAGAACCTAAGCAACGTGTGGTATAACTTTGGCATCTTCCTGTGGTCATTAAAAAACTCCAGCAATATCAGATGTCTTTAACAATTTATTGTTGTTAAAGAAGTAACATACAGCAAATCATAATAACATTGCTAACCCGTGCCGCCGGCCTTTTGGGCCCTTGGCAGGGTTAGCCTAACTTCCTTTCACGCAGCAGCAGTAGTGGTGGCGGTGTGTGTGTGTAGGAGTGTGTGTGTGTTGAGTGTCTAAAATCTGGCCCTTTTATACAATAGAGTAAGCCGTCTAGAATTCTATAGGACACTGTCCTTAGGTCCTTTTAAGGATACAGCTATAAGAACAAGATCTA